>QXTE01000146.1:3817780-3842788 GCA_003942145.1 Platysternon megacephalum
CAGGGGTCTCAAACACGCGGCCCGCGGGCCGCATGCGGCCCGCAGGGCTATTGCATGCGGCCCGCGAGCTCCTCCCGGCCCCCCCGCCCTCCCCCAACATTTACCTAGAGTGGCTCTGGCCGACTAGCACCGGGGGCAGGGCAGGCTCCCTGCTTGCCTGCTCTGCCGCCGCGCCGCACCAGGAAGCGGCTGGAACCTGGGGAAGGAGGGGTGCAGGGGTGTGTGTGGCTGTTGCTTCAGGCACCGCCCCCAGCAGTTCCCATTGGCCGGGAATGGGGAACTGTGGCCAATGGGAGCTGCTGGGGGCGGTGCCTGAAGCAACAGCCACACACACCCCTGCACCCCTCCTTCCCCAGGTTCCAGCCGCTTCCTGGTGCGGCGCGGCGGCAGAGCAGGCAAGCAGGGAGCCTGCCCTGCCCCCGGTGCTAGTCGGCCAGAGCCACTCTAGGTAAATGTTGGGGGAGGGTGGGGGGGCCGGGAGGAGCTCGCGGGCCGCATGCAATAGCCCTGCGGGCCGCATGCGGCCCGCGGGCCGCGTGTTTGAGACCCCTGTCCTAAACTAAGGATCCCTAGAAGTTCTTGAACTTCCCTGCACACATTGTTAGAATTCAGTGGTTGGTCTAATTTGTGCTTCAAAGTGATTTGCATGCTTTTGATTAGCTATATATGTGGGTGTGTATATGTACATATATTTATTTTGTAAGTTCATCTAAATTAATTCTTGATCTACAATAAACATGTTACATGTACCTAGCTATCTGAGCGTGGTGGTCTGATCATTTGTATACATTAAGAGGATAAAGCACTTGGCTGGGACTCAGGAGATCTGGGTTTTACTTCTGGCTTTGCCACTGATTTGCAGGTGTCCTTGGGCAAGTCACTTTGCCTCTCTGCCTCAGTTTTCCCATCTGTAAAATAGGGATAGTGATACTGCCCTCCTTTGTGAAGTGCTTTGAGATCTATGGGTGAAAAGCCCTACATGAGAGCTTGGGATTACTAATAAACACTTTTTGTGGTATCTGTAGCTATGTAACTTTGGTGTACTGTGGCTTTAAATTTCTCTAGCTCTGCTGTCTGCCAGGATGCGTTGCAGAGCTCATGCAGCATGCTGGAAGCGGGCGATCCCCACTCTCTCTCTGCACACTTTCTCAGAGGAACAATCATTTGTTTTTTGTTGTTTCCTGTGATCTAAAGTAAATGTTCAGCCTGAAAATATGTAGACTACAAAGAGCTCTGGAGGCCAGGGGCCAGATCCTCAGATGCTGTGAATCAGCATAACTTCAGGGAAGTAAATAGAGGGGACCTTCAAGCTCCATCTTGTGAGGTGCTTGTGATGGTACCTCCCATAAGGCTTTGTGGGAATATGTTTTGGGCTACCTGTGCCAGGTACATATCTCTGTAAAGGTTATGGTCTACTATATCTATTCATCCCTTGTGTACACATATATCATTTTGTACTTGAGGTTAAGAATATGGATTGTATACTTGCTTGCTTAAGGTTTGTGAGGCATTTGGTCAGCCTCTTTAGGAAGGAATTCACTAGGTTAAGTACCCGGTCGGGGAACAATGCATCTTGGAATGCTCCAATCCACATAAGAAGTCTTCCTGGAGACATGCAAGATACCATGTGGGTAATGGCTGCTACCTGCAAGTCCTGTGTCATGCATGGGCATGTGACCTGCCCATGTGATTCCGAATCTCCCTTCTGTGACTGGATTCTACAGAGGGTGAGGAGGGGGTCTCCACCCACAAGAGACAGTCTATTTAAACCCGTGGGAGACCCCTCCATTTTGTCTTCAGCTGGCTAAAGAAGGAGCCTCTCCACCCCCCCAAGGTACTTGAAGGAAATTGGAACCAAAGACAGTAACTACAGGGGGTGTGAGTGATTGCTGGACCCAGGCTAAAAGAAGATTAGCCTGTAAAAGGGAACATTTTGGAACTGGTGAGGATCTTATCTATATTTAGTGTAATTAGACATAGATTTGCGTATTTTATTTTATTTTGCTGGGTAACTTACTTTGTTCTGTCTGTTACTACTTGAAATCACTTAAATCCTACTATCTGTATTTAATAAAATCACTTTCTACTTATTAATTAACTCAGAGTATGTATTAATACCTGGGGGAGCAAACAGCTGTGCATATCTCTCTATCAGTGTTATAGAGGGCGAACAATTTATGAGTTTACCCTGTATAAAGCTTATACAGGGTAAAACGGATTTATTTGGGTTTAGACCCCATTGGGAATTGGGCATCTGAGTGCTAAGGGCAAGCAGACTTCTGTGAGCTGTTCTCAGGTAAACCTGCAGCTTTGAGACAGGTTATTCAGACTCTGGGTCTGTGCTGGAGCAGATGGGTGTGTCTGGCTTCAGCAAGACAGAGTGCTGAAACCACTGAGCTAGCAGGGAGAATAGAAACAGAAGTAGTCTTTGCACATCAGCTGGCAGCTCCCAAGTGGGTTTCTGTGATCCAACCCGTCACAGTGCTGATCCCTGCCTCTGCATGTGCTTTGAGATCGTAGGGTCTAGGACGATGGGGCCCAGCGTGGTTGACCTCTGAGCACTTATACAGTAGAAATGTTTATTAATAATTAATGTGCTGTACACCAAGGATAGATGACTCCATTCTCCTGGCACCAAATACTTTTAAAAGATACAGGAAGATGAGGACTTGTCCTACCATCCAACGCTGAGACATCCTCAAGAACAAGCTAGGCCTGCAGCAGACCACTCAGCTGGCAGCTGACACAGCTATAAGCCTCCTGGTTCCATACCAGTGTCATGGCCAGGGGTGAGGCAAAAGCGACAAAGGAAACACACCCAGCGCTCCTATAGAGCATGTCCTGCTCTAATCCAGGGGTCGGCAACCTATGGCACACGTGCCAAAGACGGCACGCGAGCTGATTTTTAATGGCACGTGCAGCAGTGTGCCATTAAAAATCCTGCCCAGCCCGGCCCGCTCTTCTCCGCCCCCCCCCCCTCCCGCGGGGGCAGGGGGAAAGGGGCAGGGGGCAGAAGCTGGGTCCTGCCGGCTCCTGCCGGCTCCCCTGCCTCTTCCGGCAGTGCGCTGGGTTCCTGCCCCTCCTCCTGCTCTTTGTCCCTCCCGCCCTGCGGCTGATCAGCTGATGGCCCTTGCAAGGGAGGGGGTCAGGAAGGAGCAGAGTCAGCCTGCTCTGCTCCCGTCCAGAGGCAGAGAAGAAGCGTGGGCAAGGCCTTGGGGAAGGGGTGTGTGTGTGTGTGTGTAATGGGGGCATATCCCCTCCAGCCCCCTGCCCTGACCCCCCCCACACCTCCTCTGCCCTGACACCCCCTCACACCCCCTCTGCCCTGACACCCCCTCACACACACCCAGCCCTCTGCCCTGAGCCCTGTGCCCCACGCCCCGCACCCCCCCCAGCCCCATCCCCTGAGCCCCCCCTCACACATACCCAGCCCTCTGCCTTGAGCCCTGTGCCCTGCACACACCCCAGGCCCCTGCCCTGAGCCCTGTACCCGCCTCACACACACCCAGCCCTCTGCTTGACTCCTTCACCCCCCCCCACACGACCCCAGCCCTGACTCTGGTACCGCCACACATACCCAGGCCCTCCACACCCCATGCCCTGACACCTGCACCCCCCTCACATGCCCCCAGCCCTAACTCCTGCACACCCCCACATCCCCATCCCCCCCACACCCCATGCACCCCCCACATCCTGACTCTTGCACCCCCCACATCCCCACCCCCAACCCTGAGCACCAAATGGGAGCTCCTGCACGCCCCCCCCACATTCCCACCTGCACCCCTCACACCGAATGGGAGCTGCCCAGGTAAGTGCTCCATACCCAAACCTCCTGCCCCAACCCTGAGCCCCCTCCCTCATTCTAGCTCCTGGCCAGATCCTACACCCCCACCCCCAGCCTGCTCCTTCACCCCCAGCCCTGTGCTCAGTGCACTCCCACCCTCAGCTCAGTGCAGAGAGAGGAAGAGAATGGGCCAGAACCAGGGAGAAGGTAGGTCCCCATTATATGTGGGCAGGGCTGGGACCCCAGACCGGCAGTGGGATCCCGGCTGGCAGGAGCCGGCGGATGGAGCCCCTGAGCGGCAGCGGGCTGAGCCGCTCAACCCACTGCCGGTCTGGGGTCCTGGCCGCCGGCCCTGCACAGCCCGCTGCCGGTCTGGGGTTCTAGCTGCCGGACCCTTGGCAGCCGGGGTCCCGGCCGCAGGCCCCGCTCAGCCCGCTGCCGGCCTAGGTGAACAGAACCCCAGACCAGCAGCGGGCTGAGCAGGCCGGCGGTGTAAGATCAACATTTTAATTTAATTTTAAATGAAGCTTATTAAACATTTTGAAAACCCTGTTTATTTTACAATATAACAATAGTTTAGTTGTATAATATATAGACGTATAGAGAGAGACCTTCTAAAAAACATTAAAATGTATTACCGGCACGCGAAACTTTCAATTAAAGTGAATAAATGAAGACTCAGCACCCCGCTTCTAAAAGGTTGCCTACCCCTGCTCTAATCTATGATGTGAGTATATCCTGGGCAGGGCTGGCAGGTTCCCTAGCCAGGAACCTGATTGTTGCCTTAAGCACCAATCTTTGAGCAGCACAAAACCACCAGGGGCAAACTCTATAATCCTTAGTCAAGCAAAGAGATCAGGAGTTTTGCTATATAAGGAAGGTGCACTTTGGCCCATAACAATTCATTAAAAAGCTGCAATAAACAAGGAGGTGCCCTTTTACTGGTGCTTTCAGGCCTGATCTCCTGTCCTGAAACAAGCTTTAGATTTCTTTTAAATAGCAGGCTGAAGCCCTACTGTGGCTGAAAGCAAAACTGCAATAGAGTAAGAGATTTATTCCCCTCCCCGCCCCCCCTCTTGGGCCAAGATAGACTAGTGTTAATCAGGAGTACCCACAAATGTCGATGGAGCTGGTCTGATGACACTGACGTAACAGATCAGGAATCTGGCCCAGTGAGATAAAAGACCTAGCTCTGCTCCTGAGCCATGTGCTAAGGGGAGGTGAGGATTTCATTGGCACCCATGGCAGCATTAGGCACCCAGCACAGCTGTTATTGTGTGGCGAATCCCATGCATGTTACACTGCGATTGAATCCCAGTCAGTGGGTGGGCCTCAGCGCCTGCCCCTTGTCACACATCTCCAGTGACCCTGGTAGCAGCCATGAAATGATGACGTATGTTTGCATCTTAGGCCATCTCTTGTATGGTGCTTATGAGTCACAGAAAATAAAACAGAAACAGAAGGGGTCCAAAGATGCCACAGAAATAAACAGTGCCATGGAAAACATATCAGCCCCTTTGTATCATTCCAACCGCACACAGCGGCTTAGCTTGGTCTATCCCGCCCCGCCTGCAGAGAAGACATGTTGGGGTGTGATTGGAATACTACTGCCGTCTGACCATCCCCATCTGGTACAGTGGCCCCTTGGGGGCTGCTGCAGTGGGGTGCTGCAATCAGGTGTAGTGGAATCAGTAGGGTTACCATATTTGAACATTTAAAAAAGAGGACACTCCACAGCCCACAGCCCAACTCCACCCCTTCCCTGCCCCCAGTCCCAGGGGCGGCTCTATGTTTTTTGCCACCCCAAGCACGGCAGTCAGGCGGCCTTTGGCGGTACGCCTGCGGGCGGTCCGTGGTCATGCGGATTCGGCGGCGTTTCTGCAGGTTATCTGCAGGTCCTGCGGCTTCGGTGTACCCGCCACCGAATTGCTGCCAAAACCGCGGGACCGGTGGACCTCCCGCAGGCATGCCGCCGAAGGCCGCCTGACTGCCGCCCTTGCAGCAACCGGCAGGCCGCCCCCTGCGGCTTGCCACCCCAGGCATGCACTTGCTATGCTGGTGCCTGGAGCCGCCCCTGCCCATTCCAACCTCTTCCCCAAAGTCCCCGCCCCAACTCCGCCCCTTCCCTGCCCCATTGGACCCCTTCCCCAAATCCCCAGCCCGGCCCCACCTCCTCCCCTGAGCACACCACATTCCCCCTCCCTCCCAGCCACCCGAAACAGCCGCCTCCTCCCCAAGTTTCCCGGCTCCCGACGCTCTCCAGCCCGTGCGCCCCCGGCTGGGTGCTTCCCCCGCGCGGCCGGAGCCGGGGGGGAAGTTGCTTCGGGCCCCGGGCCTGCCCTCGAGTCCGAGCTGGGCATCCCAGCCCCAATGCGCTCCCACCTGCGAGGCTGCATCCCAGCCGCGGGCTCCCTCTCTGGCCGGGCTAGAGCAGAGAAATGCTGCGTGCGTGGCCCGGGCTTTGCCCCTGGGCTCAGGGCGGCCTCCACCCCACTCCCAGCCGGACCCGGCGAGGCTGCGGCAGCTCAGGCCGGGCGGCTGCGGGAGGCGCTGCAGCGCGGGCCCTTCCCAGGGGGAGGGAGCTCGGGCTTCCTGGAGCCGCTGTCGCGCGCCGAGAAACTTTCCTCTGCGCTCCACAAGGGGGAGGCAGCCCCGGCTGCACGGACCGCTGGCGCGGGGGGGTTCCTTGCACGGCCGGGGCGGAGCGGGGAGACTGAGGCTCTGCCAGAGCTGCGGGGGATGCTTGGAGGATGGAGAAGCGGCCGCGGCCCCCCCCCCCCCAGTTGGCTGCAGAGACGCCACCGCTCTGCAGCAGCACTGGGCGGAGAGGGGGTTGCAATCCGCAGGCTGCAGCGAGCTGACACTCCAAGAGGAGAGAGGGGCAGTGGGTAGGGTTATCATATGTCCGTATTTTCTGGACGTTTTTATATATTTAAAAAATCCTCCTGGAGGGCGATTAACAACTAAAAAGCCGGACATGTCCCGGAAAATACGGATATATGGTAACCCTAGGAATCGTCCACATTAGCAGCTGTCCCGCCCACTTGCAGCAATGCATGGAGTGAGTGCTGCAGGCAGCTTGCCCAGAGGCACCTCCCCTGTCTGCCAATGGGGACCTGGAGCAGAAATGGGGCAGTGAATTAGGCCTCTTAACTGTAAGTTAAAGTCTTTTCTGAGAGGCTCAGGCCTGGATCCAGACCCAACATGCATGGCCTCAGGCTCATTATGTCCCTGAGAAGCTCTTTCTCTGTGAGGGCCGGGTGTTCTCAGAATGATCACCAGAGGGCAGGGCAGGAGGCGGCTGCACAGGGAAAGGGACTCGCTACAGGCCAGAAACAGGAAGAGGGGTTATTTTCCCTTCTCAGAAATCGAAACTTACCTTCCAGAACCTGCTGAAGCAATTACTCAGCAGAGGAGTGCCCAGATCCCGCAGGTACAGTTCTGATAGAGGCAGGGTCTCCTGGACTATGACTCTCTTGTCCCAGGGGAGCCCAGGCAGCCTGCAGACACAGGTGAGCTTATTGTGATGGTCGGATCTTCCTGAGGGACTGGCTGGGGTGTTTAGTCACTGAGACATTCTGCAAAAAGAAACAGGAGTACTTGTGGCACCTTAGAGACTAACAAATTTATTGTAGCATAAGCTTTATTGTAGCATGTAGCTTATGCTACAATACATTTGTTAGTCTCTAAGGTGCCACAAGTACTCCTGTTTCTTTTTGCGGATACAGACTAACATGGCTATTACTCTGAGACATTCTGCTACATGCAAAAGGAAAACGAGGAGCAGCAAGATATGTAGGAGGCGGGGATATGCCTGAGGACCCCGCCTCCCCACTGCAGGTGGTACTGTGTCCAGGACACATGGGAGGTTAGCATGACAATAGTGACCATGTGGTAGGGGAAGTGGCTGGGCAAAGGGGGAATAGGGCATCAAAGGGGGCAGGGGAAGTGAGAGACAACCTGGAAGTGGGGAGGGTCTCACAGCTCTGTGGAGTCTCCTGCTTGCAGCTGGGGGTGCCTGCCAGTTACCCAGCTCCGCCTGGGACTTTTGTGGGCTGCTTCTTCAGCATGCCCTTGTGGAGAGGAAGGGTGGCCCAGTGGTTTGAGTGCTAGCCTGTGTATCAGGAGACTTGGGTCTATTCCTGGTGCCCACCACAGGTTCCCCATGGGACCTTGGCAAGTTGCTTGACAAAGCCCTGGCTGGGATGATTTAGTTGGGGATTGGTCCTGCTTTGAGCAGGGGGTTGGACTAGATGACCTCCTGAGGTCCCTTCCAACCCTGATATTCTATGACTCAGGCCCAGATCCTCAAAGGTAGGGAGGTGCCTAACTCCCATTGACTCTAGGGGGAGTTCAGAGCCTATTTGAGCATCTGTGCCACGGTTTCCCATCTGTACAATGGGCATAACTGATCCCCCACCTCACCATTGTAAGTGTGAGTGCCTCAATGGTTGTGAGGAATTGTGATAACAGGGGTGCAATAAGTACAGGTCTGTCTCATCTTACTCTGGGGTTACGTTCCGCGGTCAGCGCCTAAAGCGAAAACCGCGGATAGTCAAAATTACATAGAGTGTAATGGCGGGCGGAACTGCCCGCACTACAGAAACAGTATTTAAATTGTTATTTTTCTCTCTCTTTTTTTTTTTTTTTCTTGTTTTTGCCAACCGCGTGAAGCTGAAATCGCACATGTTAAATGCGCCTAAGATGCGACAGACCTGTATCTTAGAGAGATGAAACAATGCTGGGCAGATGCATCTACAGTGGGGGAGGGAGCGTCAGCCCAGAGTCGCTAAGCAGCACTCCCTCTTAGTCCTGCCAGAAGAGAGACAGTTTGGTGGGGAGGAGGTAATGTACACCCTGGGGGGTAAAAAGTGAGGTGAGAGAGAGAAGGGGGGGAAGAGACAGATGTAGGAGAGGAAGGGGTTTCTTGGGATGATACCCAGCTGAGAAAGTAAAAGGTACTTTTCCTCTGTCTCCTCCATGACATGCCCCCTATGCTGAGGCTGGGATAGGGGGTGACATAGGGTCACCTCACACCCCCAAGAGCATGCAACTTGCTCTGTGCCACCAGAGCAGCAGTGGGAAAGCACCCTTAATGGGGTCCAGGACCTGGCCCATCAAGTTGCCTGCATATAGAATGTGTCGCCTCCCTCGCTGGGCTGCAGAACAGAGCCGTACAGCATTGGTAACCCCAGGCCTCAATCTCTCTCCTTCCCAAAGGCAATGGAGGAAGAATTCCAGTTCCTGCTCTGCCAGGGATGCCAGAAAGAACCCAGAAATCCTAAGCTCCTGTCCTGCCTTCACACCTTGTGCGCCGACTGCCTGGAAGAGAACAAGCCTGTTGGCCAGTGCCCCATCTGCCGCGCTCCCATCCCACAAGCCAGTGGGATCCCAGACCAGGACAACCTGCTCTTCGCCAATCTGCAGGCCAAGCTGAGCACCTACCAGAAGATTGTCAAAGGCAATGACCTGGTCTGTGACAACTGTGGGCAAGAGGGAGAGTTCTGGTGCTCTGACTGCGAGGAGTTCCTTTGTGTCAAGTGCTTTGAGACCCACCAGAGGTATCTAAAGCGAGAGAGCCATGAGGCCAAGGCGGTGAGGGATCTCAAGGTGGGATCTGCCAGGGAGTTTCTTGGTGGTTCCAGGAAGCTCAGTAACTTGTCCTGTCCCAATCCAACCCACGCAAACCAGATGCTGAGGTAATGTTCACAACCTGATCTGTTTTCCGTGCAGTTGCACCCAAAGTCTCTTTCCAGGCCCAGCTTTCTTTTTCACATGTAGGCAAAACAGTTCCTCAGCCCAGCCTGGGCTCCAGCTCCAGCTGGTCAGTCCTTCCTGCTTCAGGGCCTGTTGCAGGATTGTTCTGTCTGCTCTTAGCTGAGCACCACCTCCCACCGCTCTCGTCCCGGAGGCTCCCATTCCCCAGCAGGTTCCCACTGCCTCCCCTCCAGGGAACTCACTCTACTCCTGCTCCCCCTTCCCTCCTGACAGCCTGTCTTGAAAAAGTTTCCATGCAGCTTGCAGGGATTTCACTTTTGGCGCTGTACCTTTTAATTTCTGTTTAACTAACTTCTGCTCTGCTCCTGCTCCCCCTTCCCTCTTGACAGCCTGGCTCTTCACAGCCCCAGCTGCTGTCCTGCCCTGCCCTCTTAACTGGCCAAGCTGGGAGAACCTGTTCTAGCACAGGGCACTGCATCTGCATCATTTAAAGGGACCCACCACCCTGTGTCAGTCCCTGTTGGGTGACAAATCATATTGGGCCAGCTGGTATCAATGGGCCTCGCCTCTTTTAACTGCAGTGATTTACCCCAGCTGGGATCTGGCCCATTTTCTTTAGCAAGCAGACGCAGATTGGCAAAGAGAAAGTCGGATGGAGGAATGAGAATGTCAACGCAGAGCTTTTCAGTCAGTCGTAGGAGGGAGAGGTGGCTGGGAATCAGGCAGGCTCTCTCCTAGTCAAGGATGTTGCTGGGGGAGTGGGTTGCGGGAAGAGAAGGGGTGCTCTGCCTGGGGAATGATCTGAACTCCCCAGCAGGGAGCAGTATAAGGAGGGAAGAAATGAAGGCCTTTATCTGAACAGTCAATTGAAACCCAGCACAGCCAGACATCCCAAGTCACTCACTGCCGGGCGTAATGGCTCTACTATTTGATATCCTTGGCCACTTTCCCATACTTCCCTGTTAGACGAAGGAGGACTGGCTCTGGGAAGGGTGTGATAAGACCACCAGCAGAATGGGATAAGAGTCGTTTAAATGACTGCTCTAAATTGTACTTTCATCAACAGCATCTACTGCAGAGAGTGCCAAAAACCGATCTGCTGCATCTGTGCCCTGCTGGACAGCCGGCACACAGGCAAGCACTGTGATATCAAGGTGGAAATCCAGCAGAGGCAGCAGGAGCTGGGGAGCGTGAGTGAAGAGCTGAAGAAGAAGGAGGAATTCTTCCAAGATGCCTATTGTAATCTGAAGAGCAAAGCTGACCACCTGGACCAGGTGAGGAATGAAACCCAGGAGCTGATCCGAAAGAGAGTTGAGCAGATGGTGCAGCTGATCCGAGAGAAGGAGCAGGAGCTGCTGGAGATGGTGGAGAGGCAGCACCACCTGGGGAACGAGGAGCTGGAGGGGAAGCTGCAGCAGGCAGAAGCCGTGCTCAAGAGGATGGGGGCCAGCAAGCAGCTGGTGGAGAAGATGCATCTCTACGCGTCGGACCAGGAAGTGATGGACATGCACCCCTTCATCAAGGGGTCACTGGAGGAGCTCAGGAAGCTGCAGCCCCTGGCCGTGGGAGCCAGTGTCCAGGCTGGAGACTTCGCCGAGTGTAAAGCCAAACTCCAGGCTCTGTTTGAAAGAGTGACTGGGGAGAGAGGTAAGACACTTTCACAGACCTGACACATGTCTGTGAGGTTACCGTCGTTACCTCTGGCTGCCGCCAGCATGGGATGGAGTGGGGCTGGTGACCCTGTCACGTGTCACTGCATGATGGAGCTTTTGATTGCTCTTTTAGTGTTGTAAGTTGGGTCAGTTTGAAGAGTGAGGATGGAGCATATTGCCTCAGAGGTGTGTCAGTGTCAGTCAAAATAGAAGATGAGCATCAATTCTACAGCCTGTCTGGGAAATGCCCTGGCCTGTGTTATGCAGGTGACCAGACTAGATGATCATCATGGTCTCTTCTGGCCTATGAATTAGTGATCACTAGGGCTGGCAATTAATTGCAGTTAACTCATGTGATTAACTCAAAAAAATTAATCGCGATTTAAAAAAATTAATCGTGATTAATTGCACTGTTAAACAATAGAATACAAATTGAAATTTATTAAATATTTTGGATGTTTTTCTACATTTTCAAATATATTGTTTTCTATTACAACATAGAATACAGTATACAGTGCTCACTTTATATTATTTTTTATTACAAATATTTTCACTGTAAAAATGATAAAAGAAATAGTATTTTCAACTCACCTCATACAAGTACTGTAATGCAATATCTTTATTGTGAAAGTGTAACTTACAAATGTAGATTTTTCGTTTATTACATACATGCACTCAAAAGCAAAACAATGTAAAACTTTAGAGTCTAGAAGTCCACTCAGCCCTACTTCTTGTTCAGCAAATTGCTAAGACAAACAAGTTTGTATACATTTATGAGAGATACTGCTGCATGCTTCTGATTTACAATGTCACCTGAAAATGAAAACAGGCGTTTGCATGGCACTTTTGTAGCCGACATTGCAAGGTATTTACGTTCCAAATATGCTAAACATTCATATGCCGCTTCCATGCTGATGATGCTCATTAAAAAAATGTGTTAATTACATTTGTGACTGAACTCCTTGGGGGAGAATTGTATGTCTCCTGTTCTGTTTTACCCCCATTCTGCCATATATTTCATGTTATAGCAATCTCAGATGATGACCCAGCACGTGTTCGTTTTAAGAACACTTTCACAGCAGATTTGACAAAACGCAAAGAAGGTACCAATGTGAGATTTCTAAAAATGGCTACAGCACTCGACCCAAGGTTTAAGAATCTGAAGTGCCGTCCAAAATCTGAGAGGGACGAGGTGTGGAGCATGCTTTCAGAAGTCTTAAAAGAGCAACACTCAGATGTGGAAACTACAGAACCCGAAACACCAAAAAAGAAAAATCAACCTTCTGCTGGTGGCATCTGTCTCAGATGATGAAAATGAGCATGCGTTGGTCCACTCTGCTTTGGATCGTTATTGAGCAGAACCCATTATCAGCATGGACGCGTGTCCTCTGGAGGCATGGTGTTGAAGCATGAAGGGACATATGAATCTTTAGCGCATCTGGCACGTAAATATCTTGCGACACCAGCTACAACAGTGCCATGCGAACGCCTGTTCTCACTTTCAGGTGACATTGTAAACAAGAAGTGGACAGCATTATCTCCTGCAAATTGTAACCTAACTTGTTTGTCTGAGTGATTGACTGAAGTAGGACTGAGTGGACTTGTAGGCTGTAAAGCTTTGTTTTTGAATGCAGTTATTTTTGTGTACATAATTCTACATTTGTAAGTTCAACTTTCATGATAGAGATTGCACTACAGTACTTGTAATGGGGGAATTGAAAAATACTCTTGTTTTTTTACAGTGCAAATATTTGTAATAAAAATAAATATAAAGTGAGCACTATATACTTTGTTTTCTGTGTTGTAATTGAAATCAATATGTTTGAAAATGTAGAAAACATCCAAAAATATTTAAATAAATGGTATTCTATTATTGTTTATCATGCGATTAATTGCGATTAATTTTTTTAATCATGCGATTAATCACGATTAATTTTTTTTAATCGCTTGGCAGCCCTAGTGATCACCCAGTTTCCCCACACCATCAACGTTATCTGCTTACCATGGTCATTCACTAGAGTAGGCTGAATGGTAAAAGAAAGGATTTGCCAATATTTCCTCTAACCCAAACGTCAAGCTGCGTTCACTGGCTGGTGAGGGCGCATTATCTGTGAGCATTTGAAAAATAGCTGGGTGTTTGACAGCCCTGAACTTCCACTCTAATGAATTGTTGTCTGAAAAACAGTGCTGTAAAGAGGGAAGTTCCTTACTTTTTATACTCAGTTATCCAATAAGGGAGTGAAAAGGGTTAGGTGACAAATCATACAGCAAGAATCATGAACAGTGACTAGTCAAAGTGAAACATTGGTGAACAATCCGTGATCTGAAATGTTTGTCCAGACTCTTCAGTGAGTACTGATGAATAGCAAAGACACTAGCGAATAGCAAAAATAAGGGCTAAGGCCAGAATTTCCAGGCATGAGTGCTCTCCTTTGGCTGCACTGAATCATAGAATCATAGAATATCAGGTTTGGAAGGGACCTCAAGAGGTCATCTAGTCCAACCCCCTGCTCAAAGCAGGACCTAATCCCAACTAAATCATCCCAGCCAGGGCTTTGTCAAGCCTGACCTTAAAAACCTCTAAGGAAGGAGATTCCACCACCTCCCTAGGTAACCCATTCCAGTGCGTCACCACCCTCCTAGTGAAAAAGTTTTTCCTAATATCTAATCTAAACCTCCCCCACTGCAACTTGATACCATTACTCCTTGTTCTGTCATCTGGTACCACTGAGAACAGTCTAGATCCATCCTCTTTGGAACCCCCTTTCAGGTAGTTGAAAGCAGCTATCAAATCCCCCCTCACTCTTCTCTTCTGCAGACTAAACAATCCCAGTTCCCTCAGCCTCTCCTCATAAGTCATGTGCTCTAGCCCCCTAATCATTTTTGTTGCCCTCCGCTGGACTCTTTCCAATTTTTCCACATCCTTCTTGTACTGTGGGGCCCAAAGCTGGACACACTACTCCAGGTGAGGCCTCACCAATGTCGAATAGAGGGGAAGGATCACGTCCCTCGATCTGCTGGCAATGCCCCTACTTATACAGCCCAAAATGCCGTTAGCCTTCTTGGCAACAAGGGCACACTGTCGACTCATATCCAGTTGAATGTGATGCCAGTTTTCAAGATGTCAGTTTGGCTGTATAAGGGCTTCAGAAAGAATACACACTGAACACTGCCCATTAGGGATGGGTCTTGGCCCCTCTCCAGGGGAGTGTGTGTAACCCGCTGGTAGGTGGGTGTGACAAAGCCTCTATCTATGCCCAGTGCACAGGAGATATGTCTGTTACAGCTCCAGTTAGTGAACTCATGCTTTTAGCTCTGGCAGTTCCTGGTTCAATCCCACTGTGTTGGTCAAGGTAACAGCAGTCACAAGTGCTCAAAAAGGGGCAGTCTGGCCAGGAAGTAGTAGCCACCTGGGGTATGGGCAGCAGCAGGGATGCTACTGGACATAGCCACTTCACCATATAATGAAAGAAGAGTGTACTGGGGAGAGAGACCTACCCGCTTGGTTGGGCAGGAAGGGAGGCACATAGGGATGAGACATGTTGGCAGACAGCACAGTGGGGGACCCTGGTGCAAAGGAACAACTGGGCTTGATTACATGCACTGTCATGTCTCACACTCTGCATGGGAGCCGCGCACTGCTGCCTCAACCTCCATGAGCAGCAGCACTGATGATTAGACACTGGCCTCGGAGTCTGAACGAAGCAGCGTAGCCGTGCAGCAGATGGCACTAGCTCTGAGGCAGACATGCAGCATCACTGCAATAAATGTGGTGTGTGTGGTGGTCCGTCGTGGGCTAGCTGGTCGGGGGTGCAGGGGCTCAATGTCCCTACCCAGGATGTGGCTTTGCTGGAGGGCATGCTTTGAGACACCACAATGGGCATTGGGAGATTGGGCACCGCTGGCATAGCCTGCAACTCTGTTCATCCTTCCTCTTGGGGTCCGGGGCACAGAGCTGGGGGCAGGCATTTCAAGGAGGTCCTCAGAAGACCCCTGCTGTAGCCAACTGGAAAGAGACTTCCCCAGATGGCTGTGGTTTCCAGGAAGGAATCTCTACCCCATCTACTCTCCTCCCCCATCCACAGTGCTACCACCTGTGCGAGCAGGCGCCCGTGAACCCTACGATCTGCTCTGTTGAATTGGTCACTGGTCCCAGGCCCTTCAGCTCCTGATTCTCCCTCCTATGTCCCCCTCCCACAGGTACCTCTGCTCCCCAACGGGCCCCCCCGTCGGAGAACAAGAGCACTGTGACACTCAGCCTTGAGCCTCTGCATCCTCCAGAGGCTTCCCACCAGCAGAGACACCTCCCTGCCAATGACAGTGAAGGGCTGTTCTCCCCTGAGGCCCCCACGTGTCCCCCCAGCTCCCAGACTGAGCCCCGCCCACCCGAGGATGGAGGAGGAGATGTCTGTCCAGCTAACTGGGGTGATGGCTTTGCAGTGCTACCGACCACTCCACCAGCCCAGGCACGAAGGAATGGGGAGGAGGAGAACGCCTCCAGGCAGCTCGCAAGTGCTGAGGTGGAAATCCCGAGTGTCCGTGGGGGGATACGGGGCCCTCTTGCCTCCGAGCATGGGGATTTAGCGGCCCGGCCCAGGGCCAGTGTGAGCCAGGCAGACAGCCTCCTGGTGTTAGGCAGCAGCATACTGAAAGGACAGCAAAGCACAAACAGGCACCTGCTGTCTATGTTGCGTGGGGTCACATCCATCTCCCGCTCCCTCCACACCCTCACCTCGGCCTTGATCCCCTTTCTGCAGGAGACCACTAGCTGGTGGCAAGCCATGCAGCAGCCTCCTCCAGCCCCTCCCGGCCCAGGGAGCCCACCCCTCCCTGAGACCATGGGCTTGTCAGTGCCATCACTGCCCTCGGACCTGCTGGACCTGTTCCTTCCTGACACCCCAGAGGGCAGTGTCTCCCTGCTCCCAGCAGCACCCATTGCCCATCGCCCCAGCAGCCACTCCATCTCCCCTCCTCCCCGGGCATCTACCTCCTCCACCAAACCACCTGTCCAACTCCAGCCTGTTCACTCCTGCAAACAGGCAGGAGAGGGGGCCGGGACAGGAACCGGCACATCGATGGATCATGGCAGAGGCAAGCGACACAAGCGCAGAAGCCAGGGCCTGACTACAGCTGCTTCCAAAAAGAAGAAGCATTAATGTTCCCCTTGCTGGTCCTCTCAATTTCCTGGTGCTTTGATAATTGCCAGAGTTGGACGCTGCATCCCCTTATGTCCCTGAAAAGCGAATGTCACTAAGGAGAAAGGATGGCCTTGTGTATAAGGAAGACTAAGGTAACCTGGGCTCAGTTCTCTCTGGGCGAGCCTGGGCATTGCACCCAATCTCTCTGTGCCTCAGTTTCTCCTCAGTACAGAGGGGATAACAGCACTGCCTTTGTCAGTCTTTTGGGGCAGAGACGGTCGTTCACCATGTGTTTGTACAGCACCTAGCATCAAGGGGCCTCTACATAACACTAGTACTACAATGACATCATCTCAGTGTTCTGCTGGAATCAGCTTCCGTGCCAGTATCCGAGTTACAATGGAGCGTGAGCAAGACCTCTCCTTCGATTACTGCAGGAATCAGAATAATCATCTCATCAAAAAGCCATGAGGGAAATAGTCGTTCCTGACCCTAGGAGAGAAGTGGCAGCCAAGGCCTAGCACATGCAGCCACCAGCCCCTGGGGCAGGAGTGACAGATGGACACAGCAGGTCAACCCCCAAACCCAGTGGGCTGCCTCATCCTGGTGGATCGTCTAGTCAGGCTGGAAGCTGTTCAGACCGGGACTGTTTCTCATTATGTGTCTGCATAGCACGCAGCAACTACCCCTGACGGGTTCCTGAGGCTCTGTCTGTCACCCTTGTATAGCCTGGCAGGCCAGTGAAGTCCTGCTGGTTTGAATTGTAGGTGTGTCTCTGCATCCATCGATAGGTTTTAAAGCCAGGGGGACCATTATGGTCATGTAGTCCGACCTGAATATATAACAGGCCAGAGAACCCACCCGGGGTCCTGCAGCCAAAGCTTATGGTTGAGCTGGAGTGTATGTTTTAGACAGACATCCATCCAGTCTCAGTGTAAAGACTTCATGGGGTGAGAATCCACTGTCTCCTTTGGTAAGTTCTTCCAATGGACAGTTACCCTCCCTGTTAAAATCTGCCCCTTATCTCTAGGCTGGGTTTATGCACCATCAGCTTCTGGCCATTGGACTTTTGGATTCCCCTTCACCCTCCGCACCTCCTCCTCTCCTCCTTTGTGTGCCTCAGCAGCCTCTTGTGGCCTTGAGAGAGGGGCCATATGGCTCCTTCCCCTCAGGGCCCTCACTGCCTGATGGGGAAGTTCCCCCTTCCCTTACACCTAGCCCCACCTATTCCTCTCTCATGAGTTCCCTAGTACATGCTCACCTGCTGTCTCCCTCCGTGTGTGAGTGCATGAGGATGTGTGTTCTCTCTGCCTGCCCCTCCCAGGTCCCGTGTGCAGCCCCAATCCTGCAATGTGTTAGCTGGGCCTTGTGAGCAGTGAGTAGGCTGCTCTGCCAGTGTGCACTGCCTGCTTAGTCCAGGGAGCAGCTGTGCGAGGAGAGTGGATTAAGTGGTGCCGGCTGACTCAGTCAGAGCAGCAGCACATGTTCAGGCATGTAGGACAGTTGCTAGGGCTTTTGAATAATGGCAGTTGATATGCCATGGCCATTCACCCCGTGCAGCTCCAGTATACCGTGAATTTGAGTCCTGCCCTTGGCAGCTTCCTGAGAATGGGTTGTGCATATTAGTTGCTCTCTGCCTGCATTCTGCAGGGGCTCCTACCAGCAATTTTGGGAGGCAGCTTTGCCTAGTAGATAGAGCACTGGACTAGGATTCAAGAAACCTGGGCTCTATTACTGGCCCTACCCCCGGCCTGCTGGGTGATCTTGAACAAATCACATCGCCACTCTGCCTCAGTTTCCCCATCTTTAAAACAGGGAGAATGACACTTCTTTTGCAAAACTCTTTGAGATGTACTACTGAAAAATGTTATATTAGAGCTAGGTTTTGTTATTAGCCAGAACTGCTGTTCCCATGCATGCCAATGGTGGTTCGCCTGTTACTTAACTCATTCTTTTTTGTTCTTTCTAGAAGCTGCCCCAGATAATTCCAGCAAGGTAAGACAGTTTTGTGCTTGTTCTGACAGAGGTGGGGATCAGCCCATGCAGCATTCCCTGCACCTGTGGCAGGAATCTGTCAAGAACAAATACCCCTAGGCAGTAATTCGTTAGCATAGACTCAAGCCTGAGGCCCGTTTAATACACACATACACAATGCATTGGGGTAGTGGACTACCAAACCACTCCCCCGAACAAGGGGTAACACACACCAATGCATCGGGGTAGAAGACCGTGATCAACTACCCCGATCATAAGGAACACATGCAGAATTTAAAGTTTTAAACCACAACCGCACATGCGTCATTGCCAAGCATTTAGGGTGAGGGGTGCTTTCCTGGTTTGGGCAAGCAAGGGTTCACAAAGGGCAGACAGTGGTTATTGCTTATGCCAAGGCAAGAACATGAGCACACATTCCGGTTACACAAGATAAAGGGTACATTTCAATATGGGTTACAGCCTGAATGACAGTCTTGATGTTAATATATCTCTTCTAATTTATAAGCATTAGTAGGGTATTGGGGACGGGGGTTACATAGTGGAGCAAGGGAGGGATGTTGTGCCCACCCCTTGATATGATCACTAGGCCTATTGCTATGCTAATTGTTACAGGTTATTGAGAGATGCTTATTACCCATACTTATCCATACACCAAGGATGCTGTTACAAATGTTTTAGTTTCCTTTTCCCCCGGCCTCACCTCTTGGGGCATAGTCTAGTATGGTTTAGGCTTCTGACCTGCTGGTTACAGGGTAGGCCCTGGTCAGAGCCCGCAGAGGGGGTTGCTGTTACAAGGGTAGGGGGCCCCCATCTGATGCCATTTGGGCATCTGGCTGGGCCTTGGGGCAAGGAGGAGGACTAACCTTTCGGTGGGTATGGGCATACAGGGGCTTACCTAAAGGGGGTACAATTTAAAGGCAACAGCACTTATATGCTAAGCAACGATTCCATTATAAAAGCATTGATTACAGATAGGGTTCAGGATGAGTCTTGATAACCTTTAGCATGACAGATAGCACAAGCAGATGCATTTTAAACCTTGAGCAATGCCTGTTACAAATAGTTCTTCTAACCTTTGCTAGTTCCCCTTTTCTCAAAGTGCAGCCCAGTCTGCTTCAGGCTTCTGGTCTGACAGTTTTGAGCCAGGCCGGGGGGGCGGGGGGGGGATAGAAAAGAGGGGAGAAAGTAACTTGGAGGGGACAAAAGGGGGGGGTGGGTATTTCCTTCACAAATCCAAGCTCAGTTCCCAGGATAATTGGCTAAATGGAGGGCTGGTTGATATACATGCTCCTCTTGCCCCGTCTTGTTTTTAATACAGCAATTTTAATCTAAGGTCCTATTGTTCCCTCAATTCCATCCCTTCGCTCTGCCTCAAGGTTCGATCACACATACATACTGGTGGACACGTGAGCCAATAAAAATATTAATCTCTAGCTCTTATTCTCAGGGGGTTGGTTCGGTGAACCGGGCTGACAGCACCATCCAATGGTGATGCTTCAGGATATAGCACTCAATAGTGGGGGTTCTAGGTGCTGCTTCATCTCGTGGCGTTATTGCCCCATGGTGAGATCCCAAGGGGCCGCTTCGGCTCACAGCATTATCGCCCCGTGGCTGGGAGTACAATGGGACACTTCACCTTGCAGTGTTATCGCCCTGTGGTGAGAGTCCAAGGGGCTGCTTTGCCTCGTGGTATTATCGCCCTGTGGTGATAGTAGAAGGGGCTGCTTCACCTTGCACAGTTGTCGCTCCGTGGCTGGGAGTCCAAGGGGCCGGTTCGCTTTGCAATGTTATCAACCTGTGGCTGGGAGTCCAAGGGGCCGCTTCGCCTCGTGGTATTATCGCTCTGTGGTGAGAGTCGAAGGGGCCGCTTTGCCTTGCGGAGTTATCACCCTGTGGTGAGAGTTGAAGGGGCCGCTTTGCCTTGTGGAGTTATCTCCCCGTGGCTGGGAGTCCAAGGGGCCGCTTCGCCTCACAGGATTGATGCCCTGTGGTGATAGTCTAAGGGGCGACTTTGCCTCGTGTCATTATCGTCCTGTGGTGAGAGTCCAAGGACTGCTTCACCTCGTGGCGTTATCGCCGTGTTGTGAGACTCCAAGGGGCCTCTTTTCCTCGTGATGTTATCGCCCTGTGGTGAGAGTCTGGAGGGTAAGGGAACCAGGGCCCACCCTACTCCACCATGTTCTGACCCGGGGCCCTTTAAAACCAGGTAGCCTAGCACAGAGCTCAGGCCCAATATCTCTAAGCTCATACCCTGGGAGCATGTCCAGAAAGGACGAGGGGGCATGGCCTCTTGGGCCCAAAGCAGATTGTTAACCCTCACCTCACCATTGTGGGGTTGATACACCCTGTCAGACTTATCTAGCACTTTTCATCAGATCTCAAAGAACTTTACAAAGGAGATCAGTAGCATTATCACCAATGGGACTGCTGATGTGAGTAAGAACTCACCAATATGAGGAAGGCCTGCAGAGCCTAGCCCTCACTGTCCTCCTTGCCCTTCCCATGCCATCCCTAGCCCCGCCACCTTACACGATAGGGTGTAGGAAAGACATTGAGCCTTGAGGCATCAAAACACAGGCCACGTAAATATTCCAGATTCTAATGTTAGCAAATGCTCGGGATGTACAGGTGCATATGAACGGTTCCCTAACTGATACTTGGCAAGGGGATTTTGTTGTGTCTTTGGCTCTTTACTCAACATATGTAATATAAAGGAAGCACATGGGTTCGGTGGCTCCAAATGAGCATGTTTACTAGACATCTCTTACATGCACGGCCTCCCTACGTATATAGACCGCTGTTCTGACAGGGTCCTGGTGGCTTCAGAAGCACAGAAGAAAGTGAGGGTCACTAATGGTCTCACAAACTATTTAAGGGGATGGGGGAATGGGAAATGTATTTGGGGTGCCGGGAGGATGAAGTGACTTGCTGAGAACAGAGACAGAGCGAGTAAGCAGATGTAAGTTCTCCTTATGTCAGAATTTCCTGGTGTGAGGGTTTAAATTGCCAACTTCAGTTTCAATTAACAAAGTTATTTGTACTGAATTACCTTGGGTTTTTTTTCCGCAAAGAGAAAAAAATAATGATACTGTCACTGACTATGACTTGGGTGCTGCTCCCTTCTCCATCCACTGGCAGGTGGAGGCAGAAGGAGCCACCCATTTTCCACATTTCTGGGGTCATCTCCAAGAACTGAGAACATCCACTGCTCTCTATCCATCCATCCATCACCCATTGTTATGGTATGTCAGGGCCTTTCCTATTATGTATCCCAAATTGTATAAAATACGTATGTCTAGCCTCCACATTAAGTAACCTAGAGCCACGCCATCTCCAAAGACCCTTTCAAACATATTCCCAAGCAGAAAACGATGAGCTGCCAAGGATCTGTTTCCATTGTTTAGGCCCCGTCGTTGTCTTTACCAGCGAAGAGGAAAGGAGTCCAAACCGAGGCCCCTGCGAAGGTGATCAAGACTGAAGCTGATGCAGGCAAATGGGAGCAATCAGCAAGGAAGCACCAGCAGAATTTGTTGCAAAAACCAGGGACCAGCTCCTCAACAGCAAGCAGCTCTTCATGTGTGACTGACAGCTTCAATGCAGCCAAAGTAGCTGACTTGCTGGAAAATAACATCTACGAACCATGTGAGCCAGGTAGGCAGAGATGATCACTTCGACCATCTACATCAGTGAATCCACAAAGAGATTCCTGAAATAAATGTGGGCCCTGTGAGACCTCATCTGGAGTACTGTGTGCAATTCTGGTCTCCCAGGTTTAAGAAAGATGAATTCAGACTGGAACAAGTGCAGAGAAGGGCTACTAGGATGATCCTAGGAATGGAAAACCCACCTTATGAGAGGAGACTCAAAGAGCTTGTCTTGTTTAACCTAACCAAAAGAAGGTGGAGGGGAGATATGATTGCTCTTGATAAATACATCAATAGGGATAAATACCAGGGAGGGAGAGGAGTTATTTAAGTTAAGGGCCAATGTGTGCACAAGAACAAATGGATATAAACTGGCCAACAATAAATTTAGGCTTGAAATTAGATGAAGGTTTCTAACCAACAGAGGAGTGAAGTTTTGGAACAGCCTTCCAAGGGGATCAGTAGGGGCAAAAAACCTAACCGGCTTCAAGACTGAGCTTGATAAGTTTATGAAGGGGATGGTATGATGGGACTGCCTACAATGGCATGTAACTGATATGCGACTGCTAGCAGCAAATATCTCCAATGGCTGGTGATGGGACACTAGTTGGGGAGGGCTCTGAGTTACTACCGAGAATTCTTTCCCAGGTATCTGCCTCGTGGGTCTTGCTGACATGGTCAGGGTCTAACTGATTGCCATATTTGGGGTCAGGAAGGAATTTTCCCCAGATCAGATTGGCCGAGACCCTGTGGGTTTTTTGTCTTCCTCTGCAGCATGGGGAACGGTCACTTGCAGGTTTAAACTTGTGTAAATGGTGGATTCTCTGTAACTTGAAGTCTTTAAATCATGATTTGAGGGCTTCAGTAACTCAGCAAAAGGTTAGGGTCTATTACAGGAGTGGGTGGGTGAGATTCTGTGGCTTGCAATGTGCAGGAGGTCAGACTAGATGACCATGATGGTCCGTTCTGACCTTAAAGTCTGAGTCTATTAGAGGTACATCTGGTGGACAGTTAGAAAAGTACCTCCTCTGATTCCCTACAGATTTCCTAAAGGGATGGTCACTTTATGATCTTGTTCAAGATCTTATTCACAGAACCAAATGAGTTGTATATATTTGCTGATCCTATTCCCTTTTAACTGCACTAGATTTAATTCCATTCATGTTTCTACACTGTGTTGTATTAGCCCCAGCAAAGCCCCATAAACAAACACATGCAGCCCCGGACACACACAGACACAAGCCTAGGGTTATGTGCTGAATGCCCGACATGGCACAGTGACACAGGGCATTATCATACAGCTGATTCCACATGTATCTTCATGTATTCCACAGCTGACTGGTTCTGCTCTGATGCCCCAGCATGCACCAGACTGTGAAGTTGCAGCTACCAGTCGCAGGCCACAGAGACCTAAAACAAACAAATGAAAAAGCAAACTTGCAGTGGGCAAATGCCTCCCTTGCCCTCGGGGTACTCCATACCTAACCTGAGCTGGGTCCTACAGTGGAAGAAAGGGTAACTGGGAGAAACTATCTGGCCTGTGTTATACAGAAGGTCAGACTAGTTAATCTAATGGTTCCTCCTGTCCTTAAACTATGAATTCAAGTTGCTAGCTAGGAGTGGAAATTTCCAGGGCACCTAAAGAAGTTAGGTGCACAACTTCCATTGATGCCTAACTTCCTTAAGATGCCTTTGAAAATCTCAGGCAATTTTTTGTTTTAATTAATATTATTAGCCCTGAGTTTTTCCACTCTCTCCACCAGAGAATTTTGGCATATACCGGGTGTGAATAACGAGGGACTGTTGCTTGGTGCAGAATTGCTCCCTTTCTTCTCTTTCCCCAGGCAATGTATGCATCTCGATGCACACCAAGTGCCAGCTTCCTTTCTCAGTTACCCACATGTAACCATCAGAAAACCCAGTTTAAGTGAGAGCAAAATCAATCCCCCAACTTGGGTGTTTGTTCAGATTCTGGTAGCCTGGCCTTAGAATCATAGAATATCAGGGTTGGAAGGGACCTCAGGAGGTCATCTAGTCCAGCCCCCTGCTCAATCCCCAACTAAATCATCCCAGCCAGGGCTTTGTCAAGCCTGACCTTAAAAACCTCTAAGGAAGGAGATTCCTCCACCTCCCTAGGCAACCCATTCCAGTGCTTCACCATCCTCCTAGTGAAAAAGTTTTTCCTAATATCCAACCTAAACCTCCCCCACTGCAACTTGAGACCATTACTCCTTGTTCTGTCATCTGCTACCACTGAGAACAGTCTAGATCCATCCTCTTTGGAACCCCCTTTCAGGTAAAAAGCGACAAAGAGTCCAGTGGCACCTTATAGACTAACAGACGTATTGGAGCATAAGCTTTCGTGGGTGAATACTCACTTTGTCAGATGCATGTAGTGGAAATTTCCAGAGGCAGGTATAAATATGCAGGCAAGAATCAGTCTAGAGATAACGAGGTTAGTTCAATTAGAGAGGATGAGGCCCTCTTCTAGCAGTTGAGGTGTGAACACCAAGGGAGGAGAAACTGCTTTTGTAGTTGGCTAGCCATTCACAGTCTTTGTTTAATCCTGAGCTGATGGTGTCAAATTTGCAGATGAACTGAAGCTTGTCCCTGCCAGCAGGTATATGGGATCTTGGGGAGCAATTACCACACAGGTGGGGTGCAAAATAAACTTTATTAAGAAAATGCAAAAACAGGGAAAATTCAATAGTGAGGCGTATGGGGTTTGTTAAGGTAGTCAATTGGGGAGGGGTTTCTTTTAGTAAATAGGATAGGGGGTTTCAATAGTGGGGTACAATACAGTGGGGCACAATACAGTTGGTAACCAATTAACACTGAAGTATAAATGTAACAGGTAGCTAACAATTTCTATGTAAAGGGTGTGTCACAGCAGCATATAACCAACTAACAAATGTGTTAAATAACCAACAACTCTAGGTAAAAATGTGTCACAGTGGTGTAAATGTAAAATGTGAGGTGTGTTAGAGAGAAAAAGGGTAACCAATGGGGTTTTATACTAGACTTCAGTAATACAATAGAGGTTTGGGAAGTTACACAGGGAGAAACAGCAGCAGCAG
>QXTE01000146.1:3843103-3859589 GCA_003942145.1 Platysternon megacephalum
CAATAATCAGGAGATCTTCAGGCACAAATTCGTTGTTCGTGGGAGGGGAGTTCAAAAACGGGGGTACGCTCAAAAACAAACGAGAGCGGGAAGAGGGCCCCCCAAAGACCCCTAGCTGATCAGACCAGGTGGCAAAGCAAGGACCTTCTTCAAGGGTCTGATCAGAAAATGTCTGGTTTTAAAGGCAAACTTAGGCAGTTTCCCACCAGTACTTTTGATTGGCTCCTCTTGATACAGGGGAGGAGAAAAGGCAGGGAAAACTGCAGGTGAGCACAGGCATGTCTGGGCAAGTTCTAAGTCACAGGTATGACTCATATGCTCAGCTATGTGGCCACTTTAGGTCTTGCATATCTGGGCAGCGCCCCCTACACCGAGCCTGGGTCTGAACAAAGGAACCAAAGGAAGAAGCAAGAAGCCTCCTCTCCAGGCAGAGCCAATGGCCCCAATCAGTCTCCACAAGCCATTTCCATGAGCAGGGCCAGGCTGTGACTCTAGTTAGCACAATGGCTGGGAGGGGCGGCCACTCAGCACAAACAGAAAGGAGGGGGGGGGGAAGGAATGCAGCAGGGGGACAGCTGTAACAGACAAAGCTCAGCAGTTTCTCTTGGAAGTCTGGTCCTGAAGTTTTTTTGCTGCAAGATGGCTACCTTTAAATCTGCTATTGTGTGTCCAGGGAGATTGAAGTGTTCTCCTACAGGTTTTTGTATATTGCCATTCCTAATATCTGACTTGTGTCCATTTACCCTTTTACGTAAAGATTGTCCAGGTAGTTGAAAACAGCTATCAAATCCCCCCTCATTCTTCTCTTCTGCAGACTAAACAATCCCAGTTCCCTCAGCCTCTCCTCATAAGTCATGTGCTCTAGCCCCCTAATCATTTTTGTTGCCCTCCGCTGGACTCTTTCCAATTTTTCCACATCCTTCTTGTAGTGTGGGGCCCAAAACTGGACACAGTACTCCAGATGAGGCCTCAGCAATGTTGAATAGAGGGGAATGATCACGTCCCTTCATCTGCTGGCAATGCCCCTACCTATACAGCCCAAAATGCCGGCTGCCAACTAGACATGGAGCCATTGATCATTGCCCGTTGAGCCCGACGATCCAGCCAGCTTTCTATCCACCTTATAGTCCATTCATCTAGCCCATACTTCTTTAACTTGCTGGCAAGAATACTGTGGGAGACCGTATCACAAGCTTTGCTAAAGTCATGGAAAGTCCACTGCTTTCCCCTCAACCACAGAGCCAGTTATTTCATCATAGAAGGCAATTAGGTTAGTCAGGCATGACTTGCCCTTGGTGAATCCATGCTGACTGTTCCTGATCACTTTCCTCTCCTCTAAGTGCTTCAGAATTGATTCCTTGAGAACCTGCTCCATGATTTTTCCAGGGACTGAGGTGAGGCTGACTGGCCTGTAGTTCCCTGGATTATCCTCCTTCCCTTTTTTAAAGATGGGTGCTACATTAGGCTTTTTCCAGTCATCCAGGACCTCCCCCGATCACCATGAGTTTTCAAAGATAATGCCAATGGCTCTGCAATCACATCTGCTAATTCCTTTAGCACCCTCGGATGCAGCGCATCCGGCCCCATGGACTTGTGCTCATCCAGCTTTTCTAAATAGTCCCGAACCACTTCTTTCTCCACAGAGGGCTGGTCACCTCCTCCCCATACTGTGCTGCCTATTGCTGTAGTCTGGGAGCTGACCTTGTGTGTGAAGACAGAGGCAAAAAAAGCATTGAGTACATGAGCTTTTCCCACATCCTCTGTCACTAGGTTGCCTCCCTCATTCAGTAAGGGGCCCACACTTTCCTTGACTTTCTTCTTGTTGCTAACATACCTGAGGAAACCCTTCCTGTTACTCTTAACATCTCTTGCTAGCTGCAACTCCAAGGGTACGTCTACACTATGGGATTACTCCGAATTTACGGAATTCGATTTTTTGAAACCAATTGTATAAATTCGATTGTACGCGGCCACAGTAAGCGTATTAATTCGGCGGTGCGCGTCCATGTACTAAGACTAGCGTCGAATTCCAGAGCATTGCACTGTGGGTAGCTATCCCATAGCTATCCCATAGTTCCCGCAGTCCCCCCCGCCCATTGGAATTCTGGGTCGAGATCCCAATGCCTGATGGGACAAAAAATATTGTCTCGGGTGGTTCTGGGAACATCCTTCCCCTCCCTCCGTGAAAACAATGGAAGACAACCATTTCGCGCCTTTTTTCCTTGTTGAACTGTGCAGACGCCATACCTCAGCAAGGATGGATCCCGCTCAGCTCAAGTTTGCAGTCATGAACATTGTAAACACCTCGCGCATTATAGTGCAGTTTATGCTGAACCAGGACCAGAAAAGCCAGGCGAGGAGGAGGCGGCTACGGCAGCGCGGCAACGAGAGTGATATGGACATGGGCACAGAATTGTCTCGCGCCACGGGCCCCGGCGCTTTGGAGATCATGTTGGTAATGGGGCAGCTTCTCGCTGTGGAACGCCGATTCTGGGCCCGGGAAACAAGCACTGACTGGTGGGACCGCATAGTGCTGCAGGTGTGGGACGATTCCCAGTGGCTGCGAAACTTTCGTATGCGTAAGGGCACTTTCCTGGAACTTTGTGACTTGCTTTCCCCTGCCCTGACGCGCCAGAACACCAAGATGAGAGCAGCCCTCACAGTTGAGAAGCGAGTGGCGATAGCCCTGTGGAAGCTTGCAACACCGGACAGCTACCGGTCAGTCGGTAATCAGTTCGGAGTGGGAAAATCTACCGTGGGGGCTGCTGTCATGCAAGTAGCCAAAGCAATCGTTGAGCTGCTGCTAAAAAAGGTAGTGACGCTGGGAGATGTGCAGCTCATTGTGGATGGCTTTGCTGCAATGGGATTCCCTAACTGTGGTGGGGCGATAGATGGAACCCATATCCCGATCTTGGCACCGGAGCACCAGGGCAGCCAGTACATAAACCGCAAGGGGTACTTTTCTATGGTGCTGCAAGCAATGGTGGATCACAAGGGACGTTTCACCAACATCAACGTGGGATGGCCGGGAAGGGTTCATGACGCCCGCGTCTTCAGGAACACTAGTCTGTTTAAACGGCTGCAACAAGGGATTTACTTTCCAGACCGGAAAATTACCATTGGGGATGTTGAGATGCCCATCGTTATCCTTGGGGACCCAGCCTACCCCTTAATGCCGTGGCTCATGAAGCCATACACAGGCAGCCTGGACAGTAGTCAGGAGCGGTTCAACTACAGGCTGAGCAAGTGCAGGATGGTGGTAGAGTGTGCCTTTGGACGTTTAAAAGGTCGCTGGCGCTCGTTACTGACTCGCTCGGACCTCAGCCAAACCAACATCCCCATTGCTATTGCAGCTTGCTGTGTGCTCCACAATCTCTGTGAGAGCAAGGGGGAGACCTTTATGGCGGGGTGGGAGGCTGAGGCAAACCGCCTGGCCGCTGATTACGCGCAGCCAGACACCAGGGCGATTAGAAGAGCACACCGGGAAGCGGTGCGCATCAGAGAAGCTCTGAAAACAAGTTTCATTGCTGGCCAGGCTCCTGTGTGAAAGTTATGTTTGTTTGTCCCTGTTGAAAACCCGCCCCCTTGATTCACTCATTCCCTGTAAGCAACCCACCCTTCCCCCTTCCCCCTTCGATCCCAGTTTGATTTGAAAAAAATAAAGTCAGTTTCGTTTACAACTCAAGAACTTTTTATTAACGGGTGGTAATGAACATAGGGAGAGAAATAACCAGGTAGTCCGGGTGGGGTTTGGGAGGAGGGTAGGAGTGAAGGAACAGGGCAGGAAAAACATTCAAAATAATGAGAGCCTTTTGCTTGGGCTCTCTAATGGGGTGGAGTGGCAGGGTGCACGGAGCCTCCCCCCCCGCGTTCTTACACGTCGGGGTGAGGAGGCTACGGGACTTGGGGAGGGGGGAGGGCGGTTATAGAGGGGCTGCAGCGGCACTCGGTAATCCTGCAGCTGCCGTTCCTGGAGCTCCACCAGACGCCGGAGCATGTCTGTCTGCTCACGCAGCAGCCCCAGCGTTGCATCCCGCCACTTCTCGTCTCGGGCGTCCCTCCTCTCCTCACGTTCGTCCCTTCTCTCCTCACGTTGGTCCCTTTTCTCCTCCCGTTGGTCCCTCATGTCCTCCCGTTGGTCCCTCTTCTCCTCACGGTCACTGGCCTCTTTCCGGAATTTTAATACAGTGTCCTTCCAGTCATTGAAATTAGCTCTCTCATCCCGGGTCGATTGCATAATTTCCGAGAACATGTCGTCTCGCGTGCGTCTCTTTCGCCGCCTTATCTGGGAGAGCCTTCGGGCCGGGGGCGGGAGGATTGAAAAATTTGCAGCTGCAGGAGGAGGGAAAAAAAGGGAGAGAAGTATGTAAAAAGATACATTTTATAGAACAATGCTTATACTCTTTCACGGTGAACACTTTTCACATTACATAGCAATGTACAAGGTCGCATTTTGCATCTTATATTGAGTGCCCGCGGCTTTGGTGTTAGAGATCACAGCAGACGCAGGGCCGGGCAACAGAATTCGGCTTGTATGCAGCCATGGTAAGCCATTGTCCTGCGGCTTCTGCATTAAATCAGCGCCCTCCTTTCCCATAGCAAGCAAAGCCCTTTACGTGCTGCGGTTTTCCTGTTACCGTGCAGCATCAGATAACATAATAACCCCCACCCACCACCCATTCAATTCTGTGGGATGATCGGTTGACCCCCTCCCCCCACCACGTGGCTGGTATCATGGAAGATCCATGCAGATAACAAACTAGCCCCCCCATCCACTTCTGTGGGATGATCGCGTTACCCCTCCCCCCACCGCGTGGCTGGTATCAGGGAAGACCCCTGCTAGCCAAACGCGAAAACCTCAGCGCCATTGTCCACCCACTCCCCCCCGCCCGCTTGGCTAACTGCAGGGAAAGATTTCTTTTCAGCTACAGGCAAACAGCCCAGTAGGAACGGGGCCACCTCTGTCCCCTTAATTACATTCCCGTATTTCAAACAGGTTACCCTGAACGATATCACTCTCCTGAGGATAACACAGCAAGATAAAGAACGGATGTTGCTTGAATGCCAGCAAACACCGGGACCATACGCTGCCAAGCTTTGTCAAGCAATGATACCGGATTACTTGCTGCTAGCATGGCGCGGTCAAGTGTCCTACCATGGAGGACGGAATAAGGCTGCCCTGCCCAGAAACCTTCTGGAAAAGCTTTTGGAGTACCTCCAGGAGAGTTTCATGGAGATGTCCCTGGAGGATTTCAACTCCATCCCCAGACACGTTAACAGACTTTTCCAGTAGCTGTACTGGCCGCGAATGCATCCCAAGTCCCCAGGGCAAATTAATCATTAAACAAATACTTGTTTTAAACCATGTTTGATATATTTGAAAAGGTACACTCACCAGAGGTCCCTTCCAGGGGGTCTGCGATGCCGCCTTGGGAGGGTTCGGAGGGCACTTCGGTCAGGGTCAGAAACAGCTCCTGGCTGTCGGGGAGAATGGAGTGCTGTGTGCTCTCCACAAGTTCGTCCTCCTCCTCCTCCTCCTCTTCCCCGTCCGCAGATTCGTCATTCAAGGATGAGATTAACCCCTCCTCGGAGTCCACGGTCAGGGGTGGGGTAGTGGTGGCGGCCCCCCCGAGAATTGCATGCAGCTCCTCGTAGAAGCGGCATGTCTGCGGCTCTGCCCCGGACCGTCCGTTTGCCTCCTTGGTTTTCTGATAGGCCTGTCGGAGCTCCTTCACCTTAATACGGCACTGATAGGAGTCCCGATTGTGGCCTCTCTCCATCATGCCCTTGGAGATCTTGTCGAAAATTTTTGCATTCCGTCTCTTGGAACGCAGTTCTGCGAGCACGGAATCCTCTCCCCATATAGCGATCAGATCCAGTATCTCGCGTGTGGTCCATGCTGGTGCTCGTTTGCGGTTCTCGGACTGCATGGCTACCTGTGCTGTTCAGCTCTGTGTGGTCACCTGTGCTCACCAGGCTGGGCAGACAGGAAATGAAATTCAAAAGTTTGCGGGGCTTTTCCTGTCCAAGCGCCCAAAGCATCCGAGTTTAGATTGCTGTCCAGAGCGGTCACAATGGTGCACTGTGGGATACCTCCCGGAGGCCAATACCTTCGAATTCCGTCCACACTAACCGTAATTCGAACCGGCAATGTCGATTTCAGCGCTACTCCCCTCGTCGGAGAGGAGTACAGAAACCGATTTTAAGAGCACTTTAAATCGAATTAAATGGCCTCGTTGTGTGGACGGGTACAAGCTTAATTCGCTATAACGCTGCTAAATTCGAACTAAAATCGTAGTGTAGACCAGGCCTTAGTGTGTTTTAGCCTTCCTGATTTCACTCCTGCATGCCTGAGCAATATTTTTATACACCTCCCTGGTCATTTGTCCAATCTTCCACTTCTTGTAAACTTCTTTTTTGTGTTTAAGATCAGCAAGGATTTCACTGTTAAGCCAAGCTAGTCGCCTGCCATATTTGCTATTCTTTCTATACATCGGGATGGTTTGTTCCTGCAAACTCAATAAGGATTCTTTAAAATACAGCCAGCTCTCCTGGTCTCCTTTCCCTCTCATGTTATTCTCTCAGGCGATCCTGCCCATCAGTTCCCTGAGGGAGTCAAAGTCTGCTTTTTTGAAGTCCAGGGTCCGTATTCTGCTGCTTTCCTTTCTTCCTTGTGTCAGGATCCTGAACTCGACCATCTCATGGTCACTGCCTTCCAGGTTCCCATCGACCTTTGCTTCCCCTACTAATTCTTGTGAGCAGCAGGTCAAGAAGAGCTCTGCCCCTAGTTGGTTCCTCCAGCACTTGCACCAGGAAATTGTCCCCTACACTTTCCAAAAACTTCCTGGATTGTCTGTGCACCACTGTATTGCTCTCCCAGTGGATATCAGGGTGATTGACGTCTCCCATGAGAACCAGGGCTTGTGATCTAGTAACTTCTGTTAGTTCTGCACCCCTCTTCCCTTGCTATGTGTAGGGAAAAACTTCCATAGAAAGAGAGATTGAAAAGATCGGGACTCTTCACCTTAGAGAGGAGATGAATGAGAGGGGATGTGACACAGACATACATAATCATTAATGGGATGGAGAACAATACAAGAACAAGGGGACAGTCAGGGTAGTTAGAAGCAGCAAAATTGAAATCCATATAAATATTCAGTCTTTCTTTTGAATCCTGCTAAGATCTTGGTTTCAGTGATTGCTTCTGGCAGTGAGTTCCACAGGCTAATTGTACAGCATGTGAAAAAGGAAGGTCACCTATCATACACACCACTCCCTAGTCTCGCACACACCCCCCTGTGGTCCCTGGCACACTCAGACACCTTCAGGGGTCTGATGTGCCTTTTTGTCTCTTGCAGATGATCCCTGTTTGGACAGCTCTGAAGGGGATGACAGTGATGAAGAGTCAACAGTGAGTGCGGCATAATGCCCAAGAGCACCTATGGCATCACAGCATCCAGGGCAGATGCTGGGAGACTGAGAGCAACCTCCAGTATGACCTGTCTCAGCTGGAACATACCAGACACTGTCTGCATATGTGGTGTAGGGCGCTCAGCATTTAGACTGATTTTTCAAAGGAGATTTGATGCCCCTGGCCAGATTGGCAGAGGTATTTAAGCACCTAACGATGCAGAGAGGCACCTAATGGGATTTACCAAAGCACTTAAGGGTTTGTCTTCCCTGCAGAATTAACCTGGGCTCTTCCCTTGGTGTTGCCCAACCCCCATCCTGTCCACACGCAAAACCCCCTTACTGAGTTTATTGGTGCTTTACACCCAGGCTAGCTTGCCCAGCTTGGGGGTGGGGGTAGAGCCCAGGTGTTGCTTTCACTGAGGTGGGTAACCCACCTGCTTTGCAGTGAGGATGCAGCTAAACCACTCCAGTGCTGATAGTCCTCCACTGCCTTCCCACAATCCCCTTGTGCCCAGAAGGATAAAGGAGGTCTCCCCCAATTCTCTGGGAAGAATCATAGAGCTCACTGCTGTGTTAAGAACCATCGGTCCCACAGCCCTAGGGACACACACGGGGGAGCACAGCACCCATGAGGACACAGTAACCCAGGCAGGGCTTTGCTGCTCACATGCGGGCTAGGCTAACCCAGGAGCTCAGCTCCGGGTGCCGATCATCCGAATGAACTCTGCAGCGAAGATAGAATCTTAGTAAGTTTGCAATGCCTCAGCCCATCCTGGGGGAACTAGAGGTCATGAGTTTCCAGAGCTGTTGCTCTGGCATCTTTAGGAGCTTTTGACAAGTCACCATTTCCTTCCCCAGGACTCTAGTCTGCCAGACGACATCAACAGCGTCAATTGTGAGAGCAGCGAGGGAGACCTCCTGGCCTTTCCTGCCAGCAGCCCGAGGGAACTCGACACGAGTCAAGTATCACTGCTCTTCTTCGACCTCAAGTTCTTGAGTAAGATCCTGAGAATTTCTGTTTCGAAGGCAAATGTGAATCCTGCCTGCAAATCATTGGGGCGAGATCACTGCACTTAGCAACAGCCCTATCAGGCGGGGAGAGGGGCAGGCCAGATGTCATGGGGCTTCCTGGTCATGCTGGGGAAAGTAAAATCTGCCATGTCCCCATTAGAGTGCAGTATGCTCCCCAGCATGGCGAGGCAGCTCTGCCATTGGGAGGAGCATGAGGACATGAATATTTTTATGTAAGGATGGTCAGGTGCAAGTGGCCAGTGCACCTTCCACGTGATCATGCAGGGCTGTAGGTTAATGGCCACAGGACTTCCTGGAGCAGCCATTCCCTTTCAGAAGTGACACATTCGAGGGAGGAAGCACCTGCTTTTCAAGCACCTCAGATGCCCCATCAAAGCAGCGTCAGAGAGACACCTTTCCCCTCCCAGGAACATGATGCTACAGAGATAGCAGTTGATACTCTAAATGAGAAGAGTTAGTTGAAGCATCCCTGATGCAGCAAGCTATACTTGGATGTCAGACATTGATGACCTGCTTGGGGAAGGCTATGAAGAGAATTGGAATGGGCCAGATCCCCAGTTGCTGTTAATCGTTGTAGCTCCATTGAAGTCCATAGTTACACCAGGTGAGGAGCTCACTGAATGTTCTAGTTTCCCTCGACTAATTCTGTTTTTCACTCCCAGCAGCGAATAAGGTCCTTCAGCTGGCTGTGGTGGACGGAGAAAAGAGCTTTACCATCTTGATTCAGCCGCTGAAATCTTTGCCTGGCTTGATCTCAAAAGGCGGCGTCTGTGAGATTGGTGTGAAGACCTTATTCCGCTACCTCTGCTCTGTCCACAAACCCATCTTAGCAGGGTATGACCTCTGGTCACCAGCCCTTCCTGTCCTGTTTCAATCCCTGGATCTCCTTAGCAAGAAAGAGGAGTTTAGTGCAGCTGTCTTTGGTTTCCTGGACATCTTTCCCCTGATTAAAGAGAAGATCCCCAAGGCTGGGAGTTACAAACTGAAGAACCTGGCCAACACTTACATTTGGCGGCAGCTCAGTGATAACAGCCCCCTGGATAATGCAAAGGCCCTAAGGGATCTGTGCACAGTTCTGGAGGTTGATCCAGTGGAGGACCCGAGGCCTGTGCTCACCTGCTCTAATCTGGAATGTTATGCTTCCCTTCAGCCATTGCTGAATGAGAAACTTCTCACTAAGCCTTCGGTGCAGATGCTGTCCATGCACAACATGAGCCTTTCCAAGCTCCACACCTTATACCTGAGGGACCCTGAGAAAGGGCTGCAGAAGTTCTGCAGGTTCTTCAATTCTCGGCTGCAGAGCTCTGAGAAGAAAATCCGAAAGCTAAGTAAGATCAAAGCCCATTTCCAAAGCCCACAGCCATCAGCTGGGCACCAAGCAGCGGCAGCAAATGAACTGCCACAAGCAATAAAGAGTGAGCCAGACTACTGAAGTATATCTACAGCTCAGACAAATATATCTGTGTATGGCACCTCAGGTATAAGGCTGAGCAGCAACATTCAGCTCTCAGGTCCAGACTCCACCAGAATTCAAGAAGTTTAGATTCACCATTTTCAGTTTGGCCCATTATCTAGAGCAGGGCCTGTTAAAAGCTCACATCTAGATCTGAACTACAAATTTCAGGGATGCTTGGGGGTGGGGGTGGGGGGGCTCTCTCTCTCATATACAAAACTTGGTTAAGATGAAGTGCTTAGGGCACTAGCCTAGGGAGACATGGGTTCAAGTCCCTGCTCCACCACAGACCTCCTCTTTGACCTGGGGCAAGTCATGTAGCCACTCTCTGCCTTAGTTTCTCATCTGCACAATAGAGAAAATAGCCCTGCCCTACCTCGCTGGAGTGTTAGGAGGCAGTGGTTATATCCTATGGGACCAAATAAGTACCCAAGATAAACCGCAATCAGGGTTGCAGGGCCATATCAGTGGCTTGAGGACATACTGCCTGTCAGGAATGTTAGAGTTAAAGTCCCTCAAGCATTAAACCCCCCAAACGGTGCAGAGTTAAGGGTGCTACTCTGAGCAGGACTCCTGGTAGTAATAACACTGCAATCTGACTATACATGGTTTCCACCAGTGCTGCCATCAGTGGAGCTGCACCAGTAGTTATGGGACCTAATTTTCCTAGTGCAGACAAGGCCTGTGTTACCTGATGTATTACCCATTTCCTCCCTTCTGTTTGGTGTACGGCCCAGATCCTCAAAAGTGTGTAGGCACATAACTCCCATTGAGAGTCAGGCACGTAAATACCTTTGAGGATCTGGACCTACATGACCAGAGGGAGGACTCTGTCTATCCAGCCAGTACTTGTATTTATTATCACCATCGGCCTGGAGAGTAAGCAACTTTTATACAATTATATGCATAAGAATTGCCTATGTGATTGATTCAGGGGGCTGGACTTGATGACTTTTCACAGTCCCTTCCAGCCTTACATGTCTATGATCGTGTCAGCAGCACGCAGGGCAAGGGGAATTTTAATTATAATAAAATGAAATGTCTTTGCTCCCCTCTAGAAGTGTGGCCTACATCCTCAAAGATATGGCACCTAACTCACATTGATTTCATGCAAGTTAGGAGCTTAAATACCCTGGAGGATCTGGACCACTGTCCTCTTTGTGTTTTCCTACTTACCCTGCACATTTCCTGCTACTTTTCAATGTAGATTGCAAATTCCTTGGGGCAGAGAATCCATTGTCTTTGGTGTTTATAAAGGGCTATGCACATGTATGTAATCATGTAAGTAAGAAATAAAATTCATAATTTGATATGAATCCGAAGCTGTTCTCTCTTGACCCATGCTGACCACACTTCCTTAATATCCTCTTGCGAAGGACCCTACCTTGGGTTTTGGGGTAAATCATGCGCACCTACCCTCTGCTTGCCACATGCACACAAAATCATCAGGATACTGGTGCACGTGGACAGGGGCTATGAGAGCAGGACATATAGTGAAAAACTGTATATCAAATTCGCTCATAAAAGTGGAGGAAAACCAAGCTGATTTGAAAGCTGATCTCAGATTTGTGTCTCCACCTTGCCCTTAATGAATGAATACAATGAACGGGCACTATCCCGTATGTTGCTGAAAATACCTTCAAACAGGGGACAAGCCAAATCCCATATCTGGATGTAGGAGAAAGTTGGCTCCAGATGCAGATCTAAATGCAGCCCTTGGGCCCATTCCTAGTGACACCAGTAGTTATTTGGCAGCACCACCATGGCAACCCCAGCTCGTGATGTTTTGAATCTGCAAACAACCTGAGATTGTTTGCAAAAGGTACAGTGAATCTCACACACCAAGACAAACTGTCCAGGAAGCAAGTGGACCTTCTGTTTGTTCATGGTGTGGAGGGGAACTCTTGACTTTCAGCTGCGCACAGTAACATTACACCCTCCCTAATCATCCTAGTGACAGTTACCCTCCTCCACACAACACCCACAACGAAGTGGCTGAGTATCACCAACCAAGGAACACCCTGGGCTGTCACTCTTAAGGGTACGTCTACACTACGGGATTAGTCCGAATTTACGGAATTCGATTTTTTGAAGCCGATTGTATAAATTCGATTGTACGCGGCCACGGTAAGCGGATTAATTCGGCGGTGCGCGTCCATGTACTAAGACTAGCGTCGAATTCCAGAGCGTTGCACTGTGGGTAGCTATCCCATAGCTATCCCACAGTTCCCGCAGTCCCCCCCCGCCCATTGGAATTCTGGGTCGAGATCCCAATGCCTGATGGGACAAAAAATATTGTCGCGGGCGGTTCTGGGAACATCCTCCCCCTCCCTCCGTGAAAACAACGGCAGACAACCATTTCGTGCCTTTTTTCCGTGGTGAACTGAGCAGACGCCATACCTCGGCAAGGATGGATCCCGCTCAGCTCAAGTTTGCAGTCATGAACATTGTAAACACCTCGCGCATTATAGTGCAGTTTATGCTGAACCAGGACCAGAAAAGCCAGGCGAGGAGGAGGCGGCTACGGCAGCGCGGCGACGAGAGTGATGCGGACATGGACATGGACACAGAATTGTCTCGCGCCACGGGCCCCGGCGCTTTGGAGATCATGTTGGTAATGGGGCAGCTTCTCGCTGTGGAACGCCGATTCTGGGCCCGGGAAACAAGCACTGACTGGTGGGACCGCATAGTGCTGCAGGTGTGGGACGATTCCCAGTGGCTGCGAAACTTTCGCATGCGTAAGGGCACTTTCCTGGAACTTTGTGACTTGCTTTCCCCTGCCCTGACGCGCCAGAACACCAAGATGAGAGCAGCCCTCACAGTTGAGAAGCGAGTGGCGATAGCCCTGTGGAAGCTTGCAACACCGGACAGCTACCGGTCAGTCGGTAATCAGTTCGGAGTGGGAAAATCTACCGTGGGGGCTGCTGTCATGCAAGTAGCCAAAGCAATCGTTGAGCTGCTGCTAAAAAAGGTAGTGACGCTGGGAGATGTGCAGCTCATTGTGGATGGCTTTGCTGCAATGGGATTCCCTAACTGTGGTGGGGCGATAGATGGAACCCATATCCCGATCTTGGCACCGGAGCACCAGGGCAGCCAGTACATAAACCGCAAGGGGTACTTTTCTATGGTGCTGCAAGCAATGGTGGATCACAAGGGACGTTTCACCAACATCAACGTGGGATGGCCGGGAAGGGTTCATGACGCCCGCGTCTTCAGGAACACTAGTCTGTTTAAACGGCTGCAACAAGGGATTTACTTTCCAGACCGGAAAATTACCATTGGGGATGTTGAGATGCCCATCGTTATCCTTGGGGACCCAGCCTACCCCTTAATGCCGTGGCTCATGAAGCCATACACAGGCAGCCTGGACAGTAGTCAGGAGCGGTTCAACTACAGGCTGAGCAAGTGCAGGATGGTGGTAGAGTGTGCCTTTGGACGTTTAAAAGGTCGCTGGCGCTCGTTACTGACTCGCTCGGACCTCAGCCAAACCAACATCCCCATTGCTATTGCAGCTTGCTGTGTGCTCCACAATCTCTGTGAGAGCAAGGGGGAGACCTTTATGGCGGGGTGGGAGGCTGAGGCAAACCGCCTGGCCGCTGATTACGCGCAGCCAGACACCAGGGCGATTAGAAGAGCACACCGGGAAGCGGTGCGCATCAGAGAAGCTCTGAAAACAAGTTTCATTGCTGGCCAGGCTCCTGTGTGAAAGTTATGTTTGTTTGTCCCTGTTGAAAACCCGCCCCCTTGATTCACTCATTCCCTGTAAGCAACCCACCCTTCCCCCTTCCCCCTTCGATCCCAGTTTGATTTGAAAAAAATAAAGTCAGTTTCGTTTACAACTCAAGAACTTTTTATTAACGGGTGGTAATGAACATAGGGAGAGAAATAACCAGGTAGTCCGGGTGGGGTTTGGGAGGAGGGTAGGAGTGAAGGAACAGGGCAGGAAAAACATTCAAAATAATGAGAGCCTTTTGCTTGGGCTCTCTAATGGGGTGGAGTGGCAGGGTGCACGGAGCCTCCCCCCCCGCGTTCTTACACGTCGGGGTGAGGAGGCTACGGGACTTGGGGAGGGGGGAGGGCGGTTATAGAGGGGCTGCAGCGGCACTCGGTAATCCTGCAGCTGCCGTTCCTGGAGCTCCACCAGACGCCGGAGCATGTCTGTCTGCTCACGCAGCAGCCCCAGCGTTGCATCCCGCCACTTCTCGTCTCGGGCGTCCCTCCTCTCCTCACGTTCGTCCCTTCTCTCCTCACGTTGGTCCCTTTTCTCCTCCCGTTGGTCCCTCATGTCCTCCCGTTGGTCCCTCTTCTCCTCACGGTCACTGGCCTCTTTCCGGAATTTTAATACAGTGTCCTTCCAGTCATTGAAATTAGCTCTCTCATCCCGGGTCGATTGCATAATTTCCGAGAACATGTCGTCTCGCGTGCGTCTCTTTCGCCGCCTTATCTGGGAGAGCCTTCGGGCCGGGGGCGGGAGGATTGAAAAATTTGCAGCTGCAGGAGGAGGGAAAAAAAGGGAGAGAAGTATGTAAAAAGATACATTTTATAGAACAATGCTTATACTCTTTCACGGTGAACACTTTTCACATTACATAGCAATGTACAAGGTCGCATTTTGCATCTTATATTGAGTGCCCGCGGCTTTGGTGTTAGAGATCACAGCAGACGCAGGGCCGGGCAACAGAATTCGGCTTGTATGCAGCCATGGTAAGCCATTGTCCTGCGGCTTCTGCATTAAATCAGCGCCCTCCTTTCCCATAGCAAGCAAAGCCCTTTACGTGCTGCGGTTTTCCTGTTACCGTGCAGCATCAGATAACATAATAACCCCCACCCACCACCCATTCAATTCTGTGGGATGATCGGTTGACCCCCTCCCCCCACCACGTGGCTGGTATCATGGAAGATCCATGCAGATAACAAACTAGCCCCCCCATCCACTTCTGTGGGATGATCGCGTTACCCCTCCCCCCACCGCGTGGCTGGTATCAGGGAAGACCCCTGCTAGCCAAACGCGAAAACCTCAGCGCCATTGTCCACCCACTCCCCCCCGCCCGCTTGGCTAACTGCAGGGAAAGATTTCTTTTCAGCTACAGGCAAACAGCCCAGTAGGAACGGGGCCACCTCTGTCCCCTTAATTACATTCCCGTATTTCAAACAGGTTACCCTGAACGATATCACTCTCCTGAGGATAACACAGCAAGATAAAGAACGGATGTTGCTTGAATGCCAGCAAACACCGGGACCATACGCTGCCAAGCTTTGTCAAGCAATGATACCGGATTACTTGCTGCTAGCATGGCGCGGTCAAGTGTCCTACCATGGAGGACGGAATAAGGCTGCCCTGCCCAGAAACCTTCTGGAAAAGCTTTTGGAGTACCTCCAGGAGAGTTTCATGGAGATGTCCCTGGAGGATTTCAACTCCATCCCCAGACACGTTAACAGACTTTTCCAGTAGCTGTACTGGCCGCGAATGCATCCCAAGTCCCCAGGGCAAATTAATCATTAAACAAATACTTGTTTTAAACCATGTTTGATATATTTGAAAAGGTACACTCACCAGAGGTCCCTTCCAGGGGGTCTGCGATGCCGCCTTGGGAGGGTTCGGAGGGCACTTCGGTCAGGGTCAGAAACAGCTCCTGGCTGTCGGGGAGAATGGAGTGCTGTGTGCTCTCCACAAGTTCGTCCTCCTCCTCCTCCTCCTCTTCCCCGTCCGCAGATTCGTCATTCAAGGATGAGATTAACCCCTCCTCGGAGTCCACGGTCAGGGGTGGGGTAGTGGTGGCGGCCCCCCCGAGAATTGCATGCAGCTCCTCGTAGAAGCGGCATGTCTGCGGCTCTGCCCCGGACCGTCCGTTTGCCTCCTTGGTTTTCTGATAGGCCTGTCGGAGCTCCTTCACCTTAATACGGCACTGATAGGAGTCCCGATTGTGGCCTCTCTCCATCATGCCCTTGGAGATCTTGTCGAAAATTTTTGCATTCCGTCTCTTGGAACGCAGTTCTGCGAGCACTGAATCCTCTCCCCATATAGCGATCAGATGCAGTATCTCGCGTGTGGTCCATGCTGGTGCTCGTTTGCGGTTCTCGGACTGCATGGCTATGTAACGGGGCGGGTCCGGGGCTCGACCCTCTCAGGGGAAGTGGGGAGCCACACCGGCCCGCTGGTCGTACGTGGGCTCCAGTCCTCTGCTACAAGGTGGAGCAAGAAATAGTACAAAAGAAGAACGGTCAACAGTGCAGGAGCTCAGACCTCTGGGTCAGGGCTGAGCAACAACAGTACAGGGTCTCAGACCTTTGGGTCAGGGCTGAGCAGTCAGTACGGGGGCTCAGACGTTTGGGTCAGGACTGAGCAACAACAGTACAAGGGCTCAGACCTTTGGGTCAGGACTGAGCAACAACAGTACGGGGGCTCAGACCTTTGGGTCAGGACTGAGCAATAACAGTACGGGGGCTCAGACCTTTGGGTCAGGGCTGAGCAACAACAGTACAGGGGCTCAGGCCTTTGGGTCAGGGCTGAGCAGTCAGTACGGGGGCTCAGACCTTTGGGTCAGGACTGAGCAACAACAGTACAGGGGCTCAGACCTTTGGGTCAGG
>QXTE01000146.1:3863477-3879113 GCA_003942145.1 Platysternon megacephalum
TCTCCCCATATAGCGATCAGATCCAGTATCTCGCGTGTGGTCCATGCTGGTGCTCGTTTGCGGTTCTCGGACTGCATGGCTACCTGTGCTGTTCAGCTCTGTGTGGTCACCTGTGCTCACCAGGCTGGGCTAACAGGAAATGAAATTCAAAAGTTCGCGGGGCTTTTCCTGTCCAACTGCCCAGAGCATCCGAGTTTAGATTGCTGTCCAGAGCGGTCACAATGGTGCACTGTGGGATACCTCCCGGAGGCCAATACCTTCGAATTCCGTCCACACTAACCCTAATTCGAACCGGCAATGTCGATTTCAGCGCTACTCCCCTCGTCGGAGAGGAGTACAGAAACCGATTTTAAGAGCACTTTAAATCGAATTAAATGGCCTCGTTGTGTGGACGGGTGCAAGGTTAATTCGCTATAACGCTGCTAAATTCAAACTAAAATTGTAGTGTAGACCAGGCCTTAGTGTGATTTAGCCTTCCTGATTTCACTCCTGCATGCCTGAGCAAAGGCGGAAACCAAATGCAAAACAACTGTAGTGGGTTCCCCAAATTAAGTCTCATCCAGTCCTCACAGGCAAGGATAGTGGCTAAGTCTGCACAGCAGCTGGGCGGGCACTTCCCAGCAAGGATAGACAGACACATGCTGATGCTTGAGTTAGCATGCTAACAATAACAGCTTGCCACCAGGTAGAATCCCGCCCGACCCCCCTGCCTACATATGCAGGCATCTAGCCTGAGCCATGGCCACACTGCAATTCAGTGGCTGTATAGCAGAGCGTGGCATGTTTGGGGAAAGGGTAGGGCTTAAAACCAAGAAAAATAGAGGACTGCTCAAAGAAGTGAAAACCCCAGAGAGGGGGGAATTCAGTGCGTGAATGCAGTCATGGGATCAGCAGGCAGGTAAAGGCAGCTCTGCTTACCGGCTCTGGTAGTCACAGAAATGTGAGGCTGGAAGGGACCTGAGAGGGCATCTAGTCCAGCCCCCTGTGCTGAGGCAGGACCAAATAAACCTAGAGTGTCTCTGACAGGGGTTTATCCAACCTGTACTTAAAAGCCTCCAATGATGGGGATTCCACAACCACCCTTGGGAGCCTGTTCCAGAGTTTAACTAACCGTTACAGGTAGAAAGGTTTTCCTAATATCTAATATAAATTTCCCTTGCTGCAGATTAAGCCCATTACTTCTTGATTAAGCCAATTACTTCTAAACCACCTGTCATCATCTCTATCTGTTACTCATGCCCAAACAGAGGATTGGGTGGGCAGGAAAGTATAATAGAGTTGTGACTTAGGTCATGATCCACCAAACTCTTGAGGGTAGAGGAACTGTGCATGGGAATAAAGTTAAGCACATGCATAATTGTTTACAGGAATGGGGGAGGAGTGAAGAATGAGCTCCTATGTCAGCGTTTCTTAAATGCAGCCACTGGCATGTGGCCACCAGGGACTTTTCTTGTGGCCACAGCCTCCTGGGTGTGATGGGGGAGGGGGTGGGGGAGTACTGGCCCTTCCCCCTCCCTGGTGCTCCTGGATGCACCGCCTTGGTGTTGGTTGCTGGGGCCACCAGCAGGGGTTGGCCCTGTCCCCCCCTGAAGACACCTGGGGCACAACGCTTGAGGAGCAGGCAGCCAGTCAGTTCCCCCCCTTCCCAGGGGCAGTGGGACTCAGGCTTCAGGCTCCAACTGTGCAGCAGCAGGCTCCAAGCTCTGACCATGGGGCTTCGGGCCTCCCCTGACCCCCCATCCAGGGCTTAATTTGTCCCCAGGCTTGCCCAGGCTGAGTAAATCCGCTGTGAAAAGTAATACTTGTATGTTTGTTAATATCACTTTTCACAACAGACTTACTAGCTAGCAATATATAAATTACAATGATTTGGTCATGTATATGTGCATATTTATTTTTCCTATGCTAATTAAGTATTTTAGGAAAAATTGTCAGCGCGGCCACCAGCAAGAGTTGGTGGCCATACTCTGAGGCCACCAAAAAGTTTGTCCTGAGAACCCCTATGTAATGTCCCTGAAATCCAGCATGAGTGTAGTTTAATGCCATAATAATCCATGTGTAAAGAACTGTTTTGTTGGCTGTGTGCAGTTTAGCTGGGCTCTGTGTAGGTGGCCATGGATTACCAGAGCACTCAGATATAACACCTGGAAATCCATATTTACCAAGTCCTGCAGCTAGCCCCCAATCACAGCCCCTTGGTGCAAAAGGTTACCCTTGTGTACCATTGTTTCTTCATCAGCCCATCAGAACCCAGCATTCTGGCACATCTGTCTTCTGCTAAGGAGGCGCTGCTGCTTGTAGTTTAGGGGGGCTTTCCTAGGGGAGAAATCCCAATGAAACCAATTCCAGTTCAGGTGATCTCTCTTAAAAATACCTCATACATCTCTATCTCTAGTTCCTTCTCATTAACTGTAGCCAGAAGATAGAAGGATGATCCCATAAATGTCCAGATAGGTGTCTAGATCGCTATCTAAATGAATCTTTCGGCCTCTAGATCTCTCTCTAGATTACTCTCCAGCCAGACAGCTGTAGACAATACTAGGGACTCTCACTCTAAAAACATTTTATTGAATTTTAGTTGGCAGATGGTATCAAGCGGAGTGCCCCAAAGGTCAGTCCTGGGGCCGGTTTTGTTCAATATCTTCATTAATGATCTGGAGGATGGCGTGGATTGCACCCTTAGCAAGTTTGCAGATGACACTAAACTGGGAGGAGTGGTAGATACGCTGGAGGGTAGGGATAGGATACAGAGGGACCTAGACAAATTGGAGGATTGGGCCAAAAGAAATCTGATGTGGTTCAACAAGGACAAGTGCAGAGTCCTGCACTTAGGATGGAAGAATCCCATGCACTGCTACAGTCTAGGGACTGAGTGGCTAGGCAGCAGTTCTGCAGAAAAGGACCTAGGGGTTACAGTGGACGAGAAGCTGGATATGAGTCAACAGTGTGCCCTTGTTGACAAGAAGGCTAACGGCATTTTGGGCTGTATAAGTAGGAGCATTGCCAGCAGATGGAGGGACGTGATCATTCCCTTCTATTCGGCATTAGTGAGGCCTCATCTGGAGTATTGTGTCCAGTTTTGGGCCCCACACTACAAGAAGGATGTGGAAAAATTGGAAAGAGTCCAGCAGAGGGCAACAAAAGTGATTAGGGGGCTGGAGCACATGACNTGTCATCAGCTGATTTGGGCAACATACTGTGGTATTTGCCCTGTGGATGTCAGCTCAGTTCACCTTGGCTTTGCAGTTTGTTTTTGTTTTTTCCTAATTTCTCCTACTGTACAAAAGAATGCTCATGTGCTGAGAAGAGTCTGTGACTATGTAACCCACTGGTGAATGTGTGTTACAGGCTCACGCTGTGCCTGATCTGCACATATGATAATCTCTGTCAAATGCCAGCTGAAGACTGGCTGACAATGCCACTGCATGGCAAAGCTCAAGGAACGCCCTGCTCAGCAATAACTCTGCCCATGTTATTATTGTTATGTGCTATTTGTATTACACTAGCACCTCGAAGCACCATCTGAGATCAAATGTAGCCAAGTCACTTCACCTCTTTGTGCTTCTATTTCAGCCTCTAGCCATTGGCAGTTAGGAGGAAACTTTCCCTGGGGGGCACATTATCCCATAGGTCACTGTTGGTGATGGGCTATTGGACTGGGTAGACCAGTGGCTTGATCAGGGTTGGCAAATGCCATGTCCCTAAAACTGTAGAAGTCAAACAAAGCCTCTTCTCTCATTCATACCAACATCCCCAAGCATGCAGAATATGCTGACACTCATATTTAATTTACTGTGTTTTGTTCTTCACCATTAAAACAATGAAGCCAATGACCTCTGTGATGGGTTCGGTTACAGAGATCCCCTTGGCACTGTCGACTGATGTGCTGAAATTACCTCTGAGCCCATTTTCCCTGCCAGCTTGGGACTCCAGAACCCTGCCTTGTTGAGCCAGACACACTAGCCTGCTGCAACACAGATCCAGGGTCTGGGCCACACCCCCAAAGCTGCAGACTTTAACTAAAAACAGCTCAGCAGGTTACCTGTCCCCAGACACCCAGCTCCCAATGGGATCCAAACCCCAAATAAATCCGTTTTACTCTGTATAAAGATTATACAGGGTAAATTCGTAAATTGTTCACTCTCTTTATCACTGATAGCGAGATATGCACAGCTGTTTGCTCCCCCAGGTATTAATCACTTACTCTGGGTTTATTAATAAACAAAAGTATATTAAGTATAAAAAGTAGGATTTAAGTGGTTTCAGGTAATAACAGACAGAACAAAGTAATTTACCAAGCAAAATAAAACAAAAAACGCATGTCTAAGCCTAATACATTAAGAAACTGATTACAGGTAATATCTCACCCTCAAAGATGTTCCAATAAGCTTCTTTCACAGACTAGACTCCTTCCTAGTCTGGGCCCAATCCTTTCCCCTGGTACAGTCCTTGTTAGTTCCAGCAGACATGTCAGGTGGTAAGCAGGGGTTTTCTCATGACTGGCAGCCCCGTTTGTCCTGCTCCACCCCCTTTTATAGCTTTGGCACAAGGCGGGAATCTTTTGTCTGTGCTTGTCCCCACCCCTGCCTCATCAATGGAAAAGTACAAGGATTAAGATGGATTCCAGTATCATGTGACATGGTCACATGTCACTGTAAGATCCCTAGTCTCCATTCTTCCTGGGTTGGCCCGCATATATACAGGAAGGTTTTCAGGTTAATAAACCATTTACAACCAATTGTCCTAGTCAATGGGAGCCATCAAGATTTTAAACCACCATTAATGGCCCACACTTTGCATAAGTACAATAGGACCTCAGAGTTATACTTCATATTTCTAGCTTCAGCTACAAGAATGATACATGCATACAAATAGGAGAAATATATTCAGTAGGTTATAACCTTTGTTATGATACCTTACAAGAGACTTTTTGCATAAAGCATATTCCAGTTACATCATATTCACACTCATAAGCATATTTCCATAAAACATATGGAGTGCAACATCATAATCTCCATATATAATGCTCCTATTCAAATGACTTCTAGGATAAAGGGGAAACTCAGAGTAACTCAGTCTGTAGAAAAATACAAATGATAAAGTATCAGTGGAATATGAAGTGAAGTGTTATTAATTCATGATATGATTCTGTTTCCTTTTTGGAAGAGGTTGGGATTCCTTCTTGGGGTGCTTTTATCCCTATGAAATCTCATGGAAACTCATTAGACTGCTAGAAATATGTCTAAATATTTCGAACTCTTCATCTCCCCGGCAAGTGTGCTGATGGGTGAAATCCTGCATCCACTGATGGCACAACTCTCATTGACTTTGGTGCGGCCAGGATTTTACCCTAGGGGTACGTTTACACTACCCGCCGGATCGGCGGGTAGTGATCGATCTATCGGGGATCGATGTATCGCGTCTCGTCTAGACGCGATACATTGATCCCCGAATGCGCTCCCCATCGACTCTGGAACTCCACCAGGGCGAGAGGCGGAAGCGGAGTTGACAGGGGAGCGGCGGCTGTCAATCCCGCGCCGCGAGGACGCGAAGTAAGTCAATCTAAGTTGATCTAAGATACGTCGACTTCAGCTACGCTATTCTCATAGCTGAAGTTGCGTATCTTAGATTGATCCCCTCCCCCCCAGTGTAGACCAGGCCTTAGTGGCGGTATGATGCCTAAGACTCATTGTGTTAGTTAGTGTGTTTAATTTACCTACATGTCCACTCAGTGTAAGTTACCTAGTGGCTGGAACACTGCACTGGGACTCAGGAGGCTTGGATTCAATGCCATGCTTTGATGTTGGCTTGCTGGGTGACCTTAGGCAAGTCATGTCTTTCTGTGCCTCAGTTTCCCCATCTGTACAATGGGGATAATGACACTGAGCTCTGTAAAGTGCTTTGAGATCTATGGATGACAACTGCTAGACATTAGCTACATTTGAATCAATATGACTTGTCACTTACTTCATTTAGCTGGCTGTAGGCCAAAGGTGTGGGAGCAAAATCATGTGAGCTCAGGACGAAGTCTGTGGTTTGGGTCGAGCTAATAAGAAATCTGCACTGCTTTGTCTCTTGTGGTGAGTGCTCTGGCATTATGGAGGACAGGGAAATATGTTACATGGGGGTGCAAAATGGGAAAGGGAAGGTAAAGCTACTGTGTAGGGCCAGGACCTCAGATGGTGTAAAATTGGGGCAGCCACATTTAATTCGATGGGCTTGAGCCTCTGCTGATATAAATCAGCACAGCTCAGCTGACATCAGTGGGCCCCTGGTGTAAATCAGCCTAGCTCCACCGATGTTAATGGGCTAGCTCTTCCACTGGTGCCAATTGCTATAGCTCATGTGACACCCGTGGGGTCAGATCTTCATCTGGTGTCAATCAGTGTAGCTCTGCGATGCCTGTTACAGCAGCTAAAGATTGGGCCAGAGGCTGGGAGGATTCAGGCTGGGCTCTGGCTTTGGCAAGTTGTGTGTAGGGGTGTCACACCACGCTCCTTGCCCAGGAGTAACCATAGATCTCTGCTTTTCTTTTTTCTAGCCCCCTTGGAATGTGTGCACGAAATCCCTGCATGCCCTGACCTCCCCTCCCCCCACACACACACGCCAGGTGAGGAACAGCGACATTCTAGTCACAGAAGCTCTTCAAATATGTGAAAATGACATGTTCTGTGGGGACAATTCAGGCTCTAGGATATGGGGAATCAGGCTGGGTTTTCAAAGAGCCTTCCCAAAAGGAGTTTGGGTTTCCTTGAACTCGCTGATAATCATCATTACCTCTAGTGCAGGGATAATCCAGATGTAGGGCTCCTTCCTCTTCTGTCTCAGCCAGGGTCACACATCCTCTCCACAGCTCTGCATGTGCATTCACTATTTGACAAGCTGCCCTTTGGATTGAGGGGGAGAAGAAGGTCCTTTTTCCTGGACAGGATTAGAGGCTCACTCTGTGCTGAAGGGATTAAATGTTTGCTGTAGAATCTGATCCAAATTTCTGCTGAATTGAAATGTTTTTGTGCCAAATGCATCTTTAGTGTAATGTCTTTGAAATCACAGGCTAGGTCAGACTCAGCCTCCTGCATGGCAACATCTCTGTCCCCAGGATTTATCTTGAGGTCTTTTCCAATTCTTACTGAACCTCAGATATGCTCCTTTGAACCCTATATTTCCCAGCCAGGGGGGTTCACTATTATGATAGAAGGTGCTCTCCTGTGCTGAAGCCTAAGCATGCTCACTCTAAGCTCTGTCCTCCAAGAACAAGGGAAATAAACTCTACCTCTTTTGTCACTTTCCCCACTGGAGGATGTGCAGTCTCCGGCCCTCATGTTGCTGGCTGTTCTCTTCCCCTCCTGTGCAGTGTATGCGCTGGGCCTTGGGCATGATAACATTGACAGATTTGGGGAAAAGCTGAGGAAAGGCATTAGAGACTGTGCTGTGGGCTCCTCAGCACCTGCTTCTCCCTGCTGGCTGGTCCTTGGTTTAAGGAAGGGGAAGATGTCGCTCACTGGGCCTACATCTTGAGGAGAAGCTTTAAAACTGGGAGATAGGAGTCTGTTCATGGGAACCAGAGAGAAACCCAGTACGGCCTCCACTCCAGCATGACTGGGCCCTGTCACCCTGGCCATCCACTGACACTCCCACCATGGTGCTACTTATGAATCAGCCCTGCCACTAATCTACCATCCTAGAATGGTGCCTGGGCTGCAGAATCTCCAGCAGCAACTAGCAGCCCCAGAACACTGGGCACTTGAGGGCAGTGTCTCCTGTGAGGTCTGCTCACAGGGCAAGTTGTGCCCATTGATAGTAAGGCCACAGAGGCCACTGTGAACTCACCTGCATTTTGATTTGGGCATAGTGACTCAGCAGCTCCCAAACCTTCTCTGAGCTGCAGAGCCTGGGGAAATGCACCAAGTCGCTGTGGCTTGTGTTAAGGTCTGTTTTATTCCCCTTTCATTTGCTGCACTCATTGTTTAACGTCTAACTCAGGGGCAGGCAACCTATGGCAGGCATGCCGAAGGTGGCACACGAGTTGATTTTCAGTGGCACTCACACTGCCCGCATCCTGGCCACCGGTCCGGGGGGCTCTGCATTTTAATTTAATTTTAAATGAAGCTTCTTAAACATTTTAAAAACCTTATTTACTTTACATACAACAATAGTTTAGTTATATATTATAGACTTATAGAAAGAGACCTTCTAAAAACGTTAAAATGTATTACTGGCACGCGAAACCTTAAATTAGAGTGAATAAATGAAGACTCGGCACCCCACTTCTGAAAGGTTGCTGACCCCTGGTCTAACTTAAACAGAGTTGCTGACATTTCTTTTCACTGTATCTCCCACTCAGTTTTCTCACTAACGAATATTTGAGCAGAGGGTCCAGGGCTAATTTATTACTGTTAGTCAGTGTGTGCAATGCTTACACTGAAATGATTGGTTTCTTTCCATGTGCTGCATTATAGAGCAGTCTGTTATCAGCATGGACCACTCAAAGCATCCGAGTAGAGGAGGAGGAAACAGGAGAAGCTAGCTGTATAATCTGCTTCTCTTTCCTTGAGCCTAACACATCAGACAATGGCCTTCAGGCCCACAGGCACTGTGTGCAAGTGCATCTCACTTCTGGTACATATAGGTCAAGGGCGAGCAAACTTTTTGGCCTGAGGGCCGCATTGGGTTTCGGAAATTGTATGGAGGGCCGGTTAGGGGAGGGGGTTGTGGCCCGGACCCCACCTCCTATCTGCCCCCCCCCGCCCTATCCACCCCCCCACCCCCGCTCCCTGTCCCCTGACCGCCCCGGACCCCCACCCCTGACTGCCCCTCGCCACCCAATCCAACTCCTCCTCTCATTCCTGACGGCCCCCCCGGGACCACTGCCCCATCCAACCCCCCCTTCTTCCTGACTGCCCCCCTAGGACCCCAGCCCCCATTCAACCCCCTATTCCCTCTCCGACTGGCCCCAACCCCTATCCACACCCCCGCCCCCTGACCACCACCCTGAACTCCCCTGCCCTCTATCCAACCCCCCCTGTTCTGTGCCTCCTTACCGCGCTGCCTGGAGCACCGGTGGCTGGCAGCACTACAGCCGCACCGCCTGGCTGGAGCCGGGCCATGCCACCGCTGCTGCCACTACGCAGCTCAGAGCACCAGGTCAGGCCGGGCTCTGCAGCTGCGCTGCCCCAGGAGCTCACAGCCCTGCCGCCCAGAGCATTGTGCCAGCGGCGGAGCGAGCGAGCTGAAGCTGCGGGGGAGGGAGGACAGCAGGGGAGGGGCCGGGGGCGAGCCTCCCAGGCCAGGAACTCAGGGGCCAGGCAGGGTTTTTCACCAAAAAAATCAAATATGTTTCCTCTGGGAAAAATTACCCTATTTTCCAACCAACTGTATTGATCTCATCCCTTGATACCAACACTGGGGCTGTACTGGGTGTGGTATAGTGGTGGGAAATTTTCCAGAAGAGTCTAGTATAAATAAGTCCATAGAGGTAGCCTCTTCTAGTAGCTAGGGCACTGGATCAAGAGTCAGGAAGCCTAGATTCTTTTTTTGGCTCTGCCAATGACTTTCTATGTGACCTTGGGCAACTCACCCAAATGCTCTTTGCCTCAGTTTCCCTATCTGTAAAAGCAGGGAAATGATATTTATCTTCTTGGGTACTGGGCTTTGAGATCTACAGATGAGATGTTATACAACACCCATCAAAGCAGAGATTGAAGAGGTGCAGAGGCCTTGTGCTCGTTCTCCACACCAAGGTGAATTTCACCTTGTATAACATTATTTCCCAGTTATAGCGGTCAATTTTTAAATTAACTTCATGGCTAGGGAGGTATAACAGGGTGATTTGCCCCACAGGCTGGAGAGCCTGGGGCTAAACCAACCCTGATGACCGAGTGAGCCCCACCTAAAAGGGATCAGGTGATTCCAGGTCAGAAAGCCCAGGAAACTGCAGCGATGTCTGCAGATGCTGCAGGGAGCAAATGGGCTCCTGCAGAGCCCTGAGTCATCAGAGGGAAGTGACCAGCTGAGAGAGCCTGTGGACAAGGGCAGACACTCCAGGCAGGAGATGCTGGGAAGCAGTGAGAGAGTCCCCTATGGAGGATGGGCTGTGTCCAGCTGAAACTGGGATGAAGACAGTGTGCATTTGTGGGTTTTGGACGACCAGGAGAGAGACACTGAACTAGGGGGCGGCAGTCTAGAGGCCTAGTGTGTGCCTCAGGGCTGGGGTCTAAACTCTCTAGAGGGCCAGTACCTGTCTCAGGGCTCAATCAATTGGATCCCCAGAGAGAATTGTTTGAACTACCTTTGAACTGAGTGAATTCTTAAGGGGCCTACAAGAGGGGGCTAACAGGGGCAGGGTGTGGGAATAAAGATTGCAGGATGAGGGTCCATATTAATTGACACAACCCTGAGATACAATGTCAGATAACGTACACAAGGCACTGATTCAAAAGGAACTTAAGCACATGCCTAACTTTAAGCATGAGTGCTTGACTTCAGTGGGACTTCACATGCTCTTAGGGTGACCAGATGTCCCGATTTTATAGGGATAGTCCTGATTTTGGGGTCTTTTTCTCACATAGGCACCTATAACCCCCTACCTCCTGTCCCGATTTTTGACACTTGCTATCTGGTCAGCCTACATGCTCTTAAAGTTAGGCACGTGCTGTTACCAGCTTTGCCCATTACTTTCAGGTATGCTCATTTATTCGGGTTACTCTTCTGGGGAAGGGGATTCTGTAATTCTATCAATGTACTGCTTGTGTCACTTGTGTTTTTATATGGAGCTCTACGTCTCCCTTCTGCAAGTTCCCTCCCAATGGAGCTATCCTGCAAGACCTAGGTTCCCTAGGGCTGGGTTTCTCCAGCCCCAGAACCGGATGAACACACCCACACATACATTAACAGAGCAAATCTGAGTGGACCGGGTCAATCAGCACTGTCAAGCTGACCCCTTATATGTCTCTGGACTCACTGGGCTGGATGAAGCAGCACTTTCAAGCTGCCTCTCCATATATGCCCCTGGGCTCCATGGACTGGGTCAAGCAGCACTTTCAAGCTGTTACCCTTATGCGTCCCAGATTCAGCACGTCCCTATCCCCACTCTCACATCACAATTGTACTGGCAGTAACGTACTTGATGAGCAAACCCCACAGTATTTTGGGTGCTGCAGGGATCTTTAGCTTAGGTAAAAGAAGCGTTGCTGTAGAGTGAATGGGGGAAGCTAAAAACACAAAAGAGTAAAGTTCAGCAAGAGAGAGAGAAGCAACCAACTTAACCATAAAAGTTATTTATTGAATAATAGTGATAACTACACAAGGAGGGCTAAACCAATATAACATACCTTATTAAAAGTTAATACCTAAGGGAGAAAGGAAAACAGAGAGAGAAAGAGGGGGGATCTCACCCACTCCATGAGGCTTGAACTGGTCGGGGTTCCCAGGTGATGGTGGTAGCAGAGGGTCCTGAATGCTGGAGACAGGCAAAGTCCCCAGCACGATCAGTCAGGAGAAGATGGAGTTCTAGTGGAACTGATGCATAGTTTGGATCTAAGCATCAGAACACTGACTGGAGGGTGAGGAGGAATTTTTGTAGAGAAATTACAATTGTTCAAGGGAGAACACTAGATTTGTTTATAGGTAAGCTGATGACTGGAGGGTTTTCTTTAGGCTAGACAATAGGAGCTGATTACTCTTGGCTATGGGTGGTGTTTTCTTCCAGGGAGCTCACAATGCAACTAGGCTGCTTCAGTATTTGGATATCAATTAAGGATTCATTATTAGAATTGGTCTGATAATTGCTGAGCTGGGTGTGTGCAGACATAGGTTCATTAGCATCTGGAGCAGAGATTCCCATGATGCAGTGCTTCCCTGCTTTTTCTGGTCCCAGAGTTCAGTGTGGTTCTCTGTTCTCCATTCTGTATGTAAATTGAGATGTCTTCCTGTCCCATCTTTCATGCAGATGAAGCTAGGGGAGTTGTCTCTGCTCTCCATTCTGTATGCTAATGGAGATGTCTTAATCTTGTCACCCTTGTCAGGAGGGGTCTAGGTGTGTCTCCCAACGCCCTTCACTGCTCTCTGCAAGTTTTTTTTTTCCTCTGATGGGTTTTGGTTTAAACAGAGGCCGGGGGGAGGGAAGGGGGGGTGTCTTTCATGAGTCAGGCTGGATACTGCACCCTGGTTCCCCTAGAACACAGAGGTGTCTGGTATCAGTGCTTAAGTAATTTGCTGGATCTGCCTTTAAATCAGGGGGCAAAGCTTTGCTAGCTAATCCCAAGGCTATTTCTGTTTCAAAACAGTCAGCCATGGAAACTTAAAGAGGGTTTTCCAAATGGTTTGAGTCAATCTGTGGTGTTAGAGCTGAGATTTCCTTTCTTGGACTTGCTTTCCCTATTGTTCCTTTCCCTGGTCGAAAGAGGGTCATGTGGCCAGCACACATGGTACCAACACACATTACTGGTAGTGTTCATTAGCCAATCAGATTGGTTATTTACCCCTCTTAAGAATCTTGCATCCTTTTCTTAGATTTTTAACTGTTAAAATGACATTTTTGGCCTGCTCCTGAAACACTGAATGTGCAATCATTGTGCTCCTGTGCACAGCCCACCCCCACCCCGACCCCAGTACCTCTGCTCATGCTTGTAAAATTACTCCCAGAGGAGTTTCTACAGGATTATGGCTTTACAGAACAGTGATAGTTGCTGCCATTCCACACTGATCATATGATTGTCCCCTTGGCTGAATCAACTCAGAACCCCTGGCCTTTATGGTTTGATATATTAGTCATGAAACCAGATCAATCACTAATGAATTACTGATCAATCACTAATGAATATTATCAGTATCCAACCTTCAGTCTCAAAATAAAGAATCTGTCTACACAGCAAAACCTGGGCCCGGGCTAGCCAGCTCAAATAGCATGACCAGCAGTGAAGACACCACAGCATGGTTCAGCACAGGTAGGAGAAGCCCAGCACAGACCCTGGGTACATACTCTGCTTGCTAGAACGTGCTGCACTGTCTCCACTGCTGTTGTTACCTGGGCTAGCTGGGTTCAAGCTAGCTCAGGTAGGCTAGCCCACGAATAGCTTTTGCTTTGTCTGCCAAATAATAAGTTTGGGGTTCTTTTTATAGTGGTGTTGGATGATTAGGATTTACATTTTCATGCTCTTCTCTACAGCCATGAAGGCTAGAAACTTTTATTTTTAATAAAAGCTGCAATTCTGATGTCTTCACATGACTCCAGAAGCTGGGGCTTTAAGAAAAATCCCAAACAATAATAAAATCACTAGAGTTGGCATCACTCTTACCTTTGTTTTCTCCTTATCTTCATGGGCAACAGTTCTGAGGTGTTAATTGCATGATATGTGAGAGAGACTATAGGGGGTTGTGGCCATCCCTCCCTGTCAGTCTCGAAGGGAGGCCATGCCCCCTCACTCTTGGGCCCCTATCAAGGTAATGGTTGCTGGGGAATTAGCAATCTCTGAGGCCCTGGCTCTCTAGACAGGGTCGAACAGCCCATTGTCCAGAGCTCTGGCCCCAGGCAGGGCAAGGCACAAACAGTTTAGGGCTCAGGGTCTCAGGCAAGGCAGCGCACCAAACAGCCTAGGAGCTTGGGCCCTCAGGTAAGGCGGAGCACCGCACAGTCTATCGCCTGACATCCTAACTCAGGCAGACAGCAGAAAAGGACCTGGGGATTACAGTGGACGAGAAGCTGGATATGAGACAGCAAGGTGCCCTTGTTGCCAAGAAGACCAATGGCATATTGGGCTGTATTAGTAGGAGCATTGCCAGCAGATCGAGGGACGTGATTATTCCCCTCTGTTTGGCACTGGTGAGGCCACACTTGCAGTATTGCGTCCAGCTTTGGTCCCCATACTACAGAAGGGATTTGGACAAATTGGAGAGATTCCAGTGGAGGGCAACAAAAATGATTAGGGGGCCGGGGCACATGACTTATGAGGAGAGGCTGAGGGAACTGGGGTTATTTAGTCTGCAGAAGAGAAGAGTGAGGAGGGATTTGATAGCAGCCTTCAACTACCGGAAGGGGGGGTTCCAAGGAGGATGGAACTAGGCTGTTCTCAGTGGTGGCAGATGACTGAACAAGAAGCAATGGTCTCAAGTTGCAGTGGGGGACGTCTAGGTTGGATATTAGGAAACACTATTTCACTAGGAGGGTGGTGAAGCACTGAAATGGGTTACCTAGGGAGGTGGTGTAATCTCCATCCCTAGAGGTTTATAAGGCCCGGCTTGACAAAGCCGTGGCTGGGATGATTTAGTTGGTGTTAGTCCTGATTTGAGCCGGGGATTCGACTAGATGACCTCCTGAAGTCTCTTCCAACCCTAATATTCTATGATTCTATGATTCTATGAAACACAGGCCTTTTGGCCTAAGAGGTGGAAGGCTGCCACCCCAGGGGTGGGGTTGGCAGCAGAGGGTAGGGGGACCCGGGTCCACCTTACTCCATCAGGTCCGAGCCCAGGGCCCTAACAGTGATGGAAGGTTCTGCCACTGGGTCAGAGGGGATCCAGCCAAAACACACTGACCAGGATTCTGGCCACACAACTGGGTGTCCCTGGGCTACTTCCTACTATCCCTTTGCAGTGCATCTCAATCTCATGGAATTCCTCTGTCTCCTTGGGATACATGGCCAGCAGGAGACCCGGTAGCTCTGCGGTGCCCCCGTCGACTGGCAGTCCTGGCAGTCCCCCCGAGTGCTCAGCGCTGCAGAGGTCCTCTTCAGGTTCCCACTCTAGCAGCAGGTAGGAGGTATCTGTTTCCTTTGCCAGCTCTGGCACAACTGAGCATAGGTGTGTCTGTTACAGCTTTCCCCCTATTCCATTTTGTTTCTTACAGCTGTCCCCTTACTCCATTTTGTCTTGTTCTCCTCCTGTGGCCGCCCCTCCCTGGCTGTTAAGTTGTTTACCAGGGCCACTGCCCTTCTCAAAGGGAGGGCCACTTGTGCTGCATGCTAAGTGGGACCACTGCCCTATTCAAAGGGTTAGTCCTGTTATCACCTTGTTAAACCTGGGCTTTGTGTAGGGTAGGCAATGTCCAGAGCTGCAAGACCTAATGTGTTTTTGAAATCCTGGGCATGAGTCATAGGCCAGGACTCTGCCCAGGCATGTCTCTGTGCTCACCTGCAGTTTCTTTTTCCTGTGTCTCCTCCCCTGTGACAGAGGGAGCCTATCAGGATTACTGGCGGGAGACTGCCTAAGTTTGTCTATAAAAAACAGGCATTTTGAAACACAGATCAGAAAGGTTCCTGCATTGCTGCCTGGTCTAATCAGCCGTGGGTTCTGGGGGGGTCCTTTGTCTGCTCTCGTTTTATTTTTGAGCGTACCCCTGTTTTTAAACCCCCCTCCCACGAAGAACGAATTGCTGCCTGAGAGACCCCCTGATTATCGAGACCGTACCGAGCTCTCCTTGCTTCTTCTGATGTTGTTGCTGCTTCTGCCTTTGCTGCTGCCTTGGGGACTGGTAAGAATCCCTCTGTGAAACTTTCTATACTTTCATTTTATTATTTTTAGCTGCTGACTCTGTTTCCCCAGTACACAGACTCAAGCTAAACCTTGGTCTGTATCTTAAGACCTTTCTCAAACTAAGTTTGTGCCGCTGCTAAGCTCTGCTCCAGTGGGCTTTGCTCAGGG
>QXTE01000146.1:3881295-3925162 GCA_003942145.1 Platysternon megacephalum
ATAAAACCCCATTGGTTACCCTTTTTCTCTCTAACACACCTCACATTTTACATTTACACCACTGTGACAGATTTTTACCTAGAGTTGTTGGTTATTTAACACATTTGTTAGTTGGTTATATGCTGCTGTGACACACCCTTTACATAGAAATTGTTAGCTACCTGTTACATTTATACTTCAGTGTTAATTGGTTACCAACTGTATTGTGCCCCACTGTATTGTACCCCACTATTGAAACCCCCTATCCTATTTACTAAAAGAAACCCCTCCCCAATTGTCTCCCTTAACAAACCCCATACCCCTCACTATTGAATTTTCCCTGTTTTTGCATTTTCTTAATAAAGTTTATTTTGCACCCCACCTGTGTGGTAATTGCTCCCCAAGATCCCATATACTTGCTGGCAGGGACAAGGTGCAGACTTCCCCTCTGCCTGGTGTGTGCTCGACACCCGCCCCGCCCCTGCCCCGCCTTTTCCCGCCCCTGCACTGCCCTCATCCCACCCGCATTCCACCCCTTCCCCAAAGTCCCCGCCCCACATGAAAGACTACACCAGTAATAGGGGACCAGCTAGGTACCACAGATAGAATAACAAGTATTCAAACTTTACATGTAGCTACATTTCTTTGCAGGCTCGTGTGTTGGCTGTAGCTGAAGATAAACACTGCTTATAATTAATGAATTAAGCAATGTTCAAAATGATTTTTGTTCCACACGGTTTTGGGGCCAGATTCTGATTTCAGTGGGAGTTATCAGCCCAAACTTGCTCTTCATTATGAAAATGGGAAGATTGTTCTTTGCCATAGATTTCAGAGGCAGCAGGATCAGGCCCCTACTGGCTAATTACATCTGATAAAGAACATGAGATTGTTGCTGACATAAGGTTATTTCATGGCTGTGTTTCAGAGTTGAAGGACCAGGGTTTCCATCCAGGGCCGGCTCCAAGTTTTTTGCCGCCCCAAGCAAAAAAATTTTCCCGTGCCCCCCGGCCCCGCCCCAACTCCGCTCCTTCCCCACCCCATTCCAACCCCTTCCCCAAATCCCCGGCCCCGCCTCCTCCCCCAGGCACACTGCATTTCCCCTCCAACCCTGGGAGGGAAGGGGGAGAAGCGGAGTGGTGGTGCGCTCGGGGGAGGAGGCGGAGGTGAGCTGGGGGGCGAGAGGTTCCTCTGCCCCCCCCAGGGTTACTTCCTGCGGCCCTCCCCGTGCCCCCCACTGCCGCAGCTCATCTCCGCTCTGCCTGCTCCCCTGAGCGCGCCGCCGCCGCTCCGCTTCTCCCCCCCTCCCTCCCAGGCTTGCCATAAAACAGCTGATTCACGCGGCAAGCCTGGGAGGGAGGGGGGAGAAGCGGAGCAGTGGTGCGCTCGGGGGAGGAGGTGGAGCGGAGGTGAGCTGGGGGGGGAGCGGTTCCTCTGCCCCCTCCCCAGGGTTACTTCATGCGGCCCTCCCTGTGCCCCCCACCGCCGCAGCTCACCTCCGCTCAGGGCCAGCTCCCGGCTTTTTGCGCCCCAAGCAAAAAAAAAAAAAAAAAAAGGAGCCGGAGTGCCGCCCCTTGGAAAGTGCCATCCCAAGCACATGCTTGGAGCGCTGGTGCCTAGAGCCGGCCCTGTTTCCATCACTACTCTGTTGCTGGGTGTTAGGGCCTGATCCATAGCCCATTGATGACAATGGGAGTCTTTTAGGCCCAGTTCCTCAAAGGTATTTTAGCAGCCTAACACCCATTGAAATCAGTGGGAGACATCTGCCTAAAGAGCTTTGAGGGCCTTACTTGCTTTTGGTGAGCATTGTGGAGAGGTGAAAGCTTCTCCCGAGCTATTGGTGTTGGGCTCAGCATTAAGGTTGATTTCTTTTTCTTTAGCTCCGCTTGTTACTGCAAAAAGAAAGGGGAGAGATAGCCTCATGCATTCTCATTTTTATGGATAAGCTCCAGGGACAACTAGTACTTTTTTTGAAAATATTAATGAATTTGAACAAGGGCTTTGAGATTAAACAACATGGAGACAAGGTAGAATACTGAATTCTAAGAGATGGTCTCTTTTTTCCTTAAATTTGGTATGGTTCTTCACTTCTGCTTTCACTTGACTATTCCTTTCTCTAATGGCTCAAGGAGGAAATATCATTTCTGATACCTAATCTACTTGTGTCATTTATTAATTCCAGCTTCTGGCTCAATGTTATGCCTCTCTCTGGAGTCTGAAAATGTCCTGCTTTAGATTTCTTTCCCTTCTGTAGATTTTTACTTGCTTTTAGGCCCTGATCTAGCAACATACTTAAGCATGTGCTTAACTTTAAGCATATGTGTAGTTCCAATTCAAAGGGACTACTCATGTGCTTAAAATTAAGCTTGTGCATAAGTGCTTGGTCTGATTAGGGCCTAAATCCCTTCTATATCATAATTAGAGCACTGATTTATTTTCCTTTATTCTATTTGGTCTTGCAATTGATGTGCCTCTTCTCTGAACTGGGTCTGCTGGTTACACACCACCATGGTGGCACTCTCCTGTTTCTAAGAATGTAGACACAAAAACGGGGCTTGCTCTGAAACTGCTGACTCTGCTTCTTCATGGATCATCAATATAGTGGGGGATGAAAAGCAGTTGCCAAGCTCTCTCCAAATCTTTAGTGTGCCTCAGCTCTTGAGCAGTTTGGAAAGCTAGAGTGCTATGGTCACCTGCTTCTCCAGCAGGTGGCAGACTATTGTCTAGCAAGCACTAGCCCGAAATGTCTCTGAATTCTAGTGGAATAAGTTACACTGGACAGATGGTGCTTTATGTGTAACAGATAGGTGACGCTCCTCACCATAGGTGCCGACTTCCACTGTTCCCGGTGGGTGCTCAACCCCACCCCACCCCCAGACCCCTGCACTGCCCTCGCCCTGCCCCCATTCCACCTCCTTCCCCCAAGTCCCCGCCCCTGCCCTGCCTTTTCTCTGCCTCCTCCTCTGAGTGCGTTACGTCCCTGCTCTTCCCCCATCCCTCCTGGAAAGTCCTAAGTGCCGCCAAACAGCTGTTTGGTGGCGGGAAGCGCTGGGAGGTAGGCGGAGGAGCGGATACACGGTGCGCTCAGGGGGGTGGGGAGGGTGGGAGGGGTGGGGGGTGAGGGGAGCTTGGCTGCCGGTGGGTGTAGAGCACCCACTAATATTTCCCTATGGGTGCTCCAGCCCCGGAGCACCCACGGAGTCGGTGCCTATGCTCCTCCTGCCCAATTTAATCAGTTACACAGAGAACTGATGGGATTCTCCGCTCTGTGATAGTAATTACTTTTTACAGTATTTGTATTTCAGTATCACCTCGGCACCCCATGCATGGATCCGGGAACTGCTGTGCCAGGTGCTGTATGAACACAGCTTCTTTTCATTTCAGCTGTGAGCAATCAGATTCAGAAGCCGAAAAGCCTGAAGGCGTGCACTGAAGAGGGCCTTGCTACTGGAATAAACCAAGGAACCCGGCAGTAACCAGCCATGCCAGTGCTGTGTCTAAGCAGTGAGATAAGGAGACCGAAAGCCGAGGAAGCTCCCGAAACATCCACAGCACCAGCCGTGCCTGCCTTCTCATTTCAGCAGCAGCGATCCAAGTGTGAACTGAAAAGGGCTTGGTTGCCAGAGGAAGGTGGGGGATGCAGCACCCATTGTGAGAAGGAGAACAGAAGCCACTGTGTTGCAGTCACGAGGCAAAGAGAGCTTGGCAAAGAGTGAAGAGCGATGTGAATTTCCACCTCAGGAGTCTGTACACCATACGTAAAACACAGCTGTCTCTCTACAAAGGCTAACAACCCAGCATTACAGCAATGGCACTTGTTACAAAGGAAGACTGGTATTTTTACAAAATTTCCTGCAAAGCATTTTCCTTAAGAAAGATCATAAATAACTGACTCAAACCCGTGCTTGTCAGATCAAGAGAGCATGTCTTGGGCTGCATTATCCTTGCTTCTTTGCTTGCTTACTTAGCTTGAGGGTGGCAAAGGACTAGCCAAGCCAGCTCTGTGCCAGCTAGGGATTTCGCCAGGCCCAGGGCATTCCCAGCCATTGGCAGCTTTGTGGTTAGGCTGGCAGCATGAAGGAGCCAGAGGATCTGGTCTGTATTGTTTGGGCTTGGCTTAGGCTGAATAATGGCAACCCTGTGTCTCCCTGCCTTGCCCCCACCTCCAACTCCCTCCAAACTATGCTAAATTGTCTCTGCACATGCATGAGAAAGTCACCATGGAGCCCAGGCCCCAGGCAGGTGGACTAGTCCAATCCATGGGGAGTGGGGGGGACTCAGATGGGAAAGCAGAGACACATCCCTGTTTTGTTTTACCTCCGGCTGTTGTGTTTCGTTTCACTACAAAATGGGAGACTTTGTTCAGGATTTCTGGGTGGGAGCAACACTGTTTGCTGGGATAATGGGACATCCCATTAGCCTCCCTCAGGGGATCCCCAGTCAGCATTTAGCCCCTTCCCTGTCCAGTCAGAGCAGAGAGGGATATGAGCCAAAGCCCACTGAAGTCAATGGAAAGACTCCCCATTTGTTTCAATGGGCTTGGGAGCAGGGCTTCTGAATGTTTAATTAGGTTAATTAGCCCCTCTAGGGCTCTGCCAGAACTGGCCTGTGGCATTTGCACTAGACCGCCTCAGTGGCAGGTGTCACGGGGTCAAAGAAACGCAGTACAGCAGTGCTACCGGCTGAACACCAGAGGGAGGTATGGGCCCTGTCTCACGGAATCTGGCTCAGGCTGACAGGGTACACCAGGGCTGCATCACTGTCCATCAGCAAAACCCTGGCTCCCAGTAACCACAGGCTCCCAGCAGCTAAACAATCTGCCTGGGATTGGGAGGGCAGGAGGGTGTAGTAGGGTAAGCTGTCTGCAGCCCTAAGGAGGCCTGAAGCAAGAAAGTGGCCAGGGTCTGCTGGGAAGGAGTTGGGATCAGGCCAGTCAAGTGGGACACTGGTTCACAGTGTCTCCCATGGAGCCTCTGGATGGATTTCAAAGATGGCTTCCCCTGCACATTCTCCAGAGGCAGCTGCTGACAGTACTCTACTGCCCTTCCTAGGCTGGAGTGTCTGCTGGGCATACAGGGCTATGTAAATTGTACCTTCTGCCCCATAAGGGTGAGTCTGTCCCTACGCATGTCTTTGTCTTGTATAGCTTCTTGGGCATAAGCTGTGCCCAAACACCTACAGCAGGTCTACGGCCTGTGTTCTACGGAGGTCAGACTAGATGATCACAGTGGTCCTTTCTGGCCTTGGAATCTATGACTCTACAGAGACCTAAGTAATAATGGCTGCAGAGGCAAATAATAAATGCTAGCAGAAGGTGAGAAGAAAGGTCAGGAAGAAAGGAGCCTGTTCAGTTGGGATTTGAAGAACGATGGAGAGTCAGTGAGGTGGAAAGACATGAGAAAGTTGTTCCACAAGGAGACAGCTGCAGAGGAGAAGACTTTCTCACCAACAGTGTTGAACATGTGGGAAAGGGCAGCGGCTCATCCTAGGTAAGCAGAGAATGGGAGGGTGCAGAGATGAGGGTCTTGTGGGGTTGGCTAGAGCAAAATTCAGAATGGGAAAGTGGCTTTTACTATCATTGTGATGGGTTGGACCCCCCTTCCAGGGTGCCACCTGATGTGCTGGGGTCCCACTATGCCCGTCCGTTCCACCTGCCTGTGGGCTTCCAGATCCTGTCCTTGCTGTGCCAGGGCTCAAGCCTTCTCTAGCACACACACAGGTAAGGCCACACCCAACTGCAGACACAGACTGAAATCAGCTCTGTGTGGGAGGATTCAGCTCAGGGATTTACCCAGCATTCATGTGCACACCTCCTTTGGGGTGTAAACCCAAAATAATATTGTCTTACGCTGTATAGAGAGATCTGTACAGCACAAGCTCATAAAAATTGCCCCTTCCCTCAAGGTGGAGGGAGATATGCACAGCTTTTTGCCCCCTCCCCGCCCCAGTTATGAATTGCACAAACTGGTTTTTGGAATAAACAAAAAAATAAGTTTATTAACTACAAAAGGTAAATGTTAAGTGATTAAAAGGGATAGCAAACAGAAGAAAGCAGATTACTTGAAAAATAAAACAAAACACGCCAACTAGGCTTAATACATTAAAGAAATTGGCTACAAATAGTCATTTATTTCCCTAAATGTTGTTTTAAGCATGTTGCAGAGTTTCTTGAAGGTAAACTGCACTGATTGCAGCTTAAATCTCCAGGTATACCTTTCTTGGCCTGGGTCCCAGTCCTTCTCCCCAGATCAATCTTAGGGCTTGGCTACACTTGCAAGTTACAGCGCAATAAAGCCGCCCACAGCGCTGTAACTCACTCCCCGTCCACACTGGCAAGGCACGTACAGCGCTGTATCTCCGCGGATACAGCGCTGCTTGTACCCAACCTCCCCGAGAGGAATAAAGAGTATTGCGCTGCCGCTGCTGTGCTGCGGTGCCAGTGTGGCCGCCCAATGCGCTCTGATTGGCCTCCAGAAGTATTCGGCAGTATCCCACAATGCCTGTTCTAGCCACTCTGGTCATCAGTTCGAACTCTACTGCCCCGGCTTCAGGTGACCAACCGTCAGACCCACACTTTATATTCCCCGGGAATTTTAAAAATCCCCTTCCTGTTTGCTCAGCCAGGCGTGGAGTGCTATCAGCGAATCTTTCCAGGTGACCATGCCTCCACGCGCCAAGCGAGCCCCAGCATGGAGCAATGGCGAGTTGCTGGACCTCATCAGTGTTTGGGGGGAGGAAGCTGTCCAGTCCCAGCTGTGCTCCAGCCGTAGGAATTACGATACCTTCGGGCAGATATCAAGGGCCATGATGGAAAGGGGCCATGACCGGGACACACTGCAGTGCAGGATTAAAGTGAAGGAGCTGCGGAATGCCTACCGCAAAGCCCGCGAGGCAAACGGCCGCTCGGGTGCTCCCCCCACGACCTGCCGATTCTACAAAGAGCTGGATGCGATACTTGGGGGTGACCCCACCTCCATGCCGAGCACCACCATGGACACTTCAGAGCTGGGGGAGGAGGAGATGGAGGACGAGGAGGAAAGCAGGAGTGAGGGTGCTGTGGCGGAGGGAGACACCCCGGAATCCCTGGAGGCATGCAGCCAGGAGCTCTTCTTGAGCCAGGAGGAAGGTAGCCAGTCACAGCGGCTGGTACTTGGTGGAGGACAAACAGAAGAGCGTGTTCCCGGTAAGCGGCTTTTTTGGGGGGTAAGGAAGTTTTTCGGGAGAGCAGGGTTAGGGCTGCATGCATGCCTAGATGCGGAATAGCGCATTGATGTGGTCTATCACATCGCGGTAATCGGCCTCGGTAATCTCTTCAAAAGTCTCATCCAGAATGTGGGCAATGCGCTTGCGCAGGTTTCTTGGGAGAGCCACCGTGGTCCTTGTCCCAGTCAGGCTAACGTGTCCGCGCCACTGTGCCGCGAGGGGCAGGGGGACCATTGCTGCACACAGGAAAGCTGCATATGGGCCAGGGCGGAAGCCGCATTGCAGTAGAAGACCCTCCCTTGCTTCCCAGGTCACCCTCAGCAGTGAGATATCTTACAGGATGGACTCCTGTGGAAAATGTTGGGACAGTGTTCAGTGTTGGTGCCCCCTGCAGCTGTTGGCTCTCCCCAAGGCACAGAAACCCAGAGGACAGTACAGCCCAGAAACAATCAGTCCCCCTTACTCACCATTTTGGGGCTCCCGTGGGTTATGTCCGTTCTCTTTGGGACGGGAAAATTATGCTATTGTGTAGACTGTGTGTGCCCTCCTTAAGTGCGGGGGAATCATTACTCTGTCTGGTATAAACAATGCTGCCTCTGTTAAGTGTTGCATTTTGCCTTTACAGATGCAACCTTGAGATCTCAGCCGTCTGTGTTTTCACCGGCTCAGAAGAGACCACGGAAAAGCAAAGAAGACATGCTGCAAGAAGTGATGCAGCAATCCCTTACAGAGAATCAAAAAGCGCAGGAGTGGAGGGAGAGAGAAAGCAGGATCCGCCAGGAAAACGCAGCGCGCCGGCGGTGAAGCACGGAGCACCGGCAGCAAAGCACGGATCGGCTGATAAGCATCATGGAGCGCCAAGCAGACTCTATCCAGGCGCTCATAGCCATGCAGGCGGAGCACTACCGCGCCCACGCCCCCCCTGCAGCCCTTGTCCCAAAACTCTTTCCCTTGTGCCCCCATGTCACCTCCAACCCACTTTCCCCAACATCCGGGTTCTTACCGCCACCAGCTGCCTCCAACACCTGTATCTTCACCAACCAGTCCTGAGAACTACAACCCTTACCCTCTGCACTCCACCCCCATCACCATGCAGTATAGCCATCCTGAAGTGCAGCACTCATTGCACAGCACTCCAGACAGGACATACGCAAATCTGTGATTGTACCGTTCCCCACCCCACCCCCTTGCCCTTTCTGATTCCCAAACAGTTGTGTTTCTTTCAATAAATGAATTTTCTTTTCAATAAATGGATATTTTGGTTTTGAAAACATTCTTTATTATTGCATAAAGTAAAAGATACCTTAGCCCAGGAAACAGGCACTGCAAATCAGCGTAGCAAACACAGATTCCTACTAACATTGTAACCACAGGGCACCAGACATTACTGCTGGTTTTCAGCCTCAAATTGCTCCCTCAAGGCATCCCTAATCCTTGCAGCCCCGTGCTGGGCCCCTCTAATAGCCCTGCTCTCTGGCTGTGCAAATTCAGCCTCCAGGTGTTGAACATCGGAGGTCCATGCCTGACTGAATCTTTCACCCTTCCCTTCACAAATATTATGGAGGGTACAGCACGCGGATATAACCGNCCTCAAGGCATCCCTAATCCTTGCAGCCCCGTGCTGGGCCCCTCTAATAGCCCTGCTCTCTGGCTGTGCAAATTCAGCCTCCAGGTGTTGAACATCGGAGGTCCATGCCTGACTGAATCTTTCACCCTTCCCTTCACAAATATTATGGAGGGTACAGCACGTGGATATAACCGCGGGGATGCTGTTTTCGGCCAAGTCCAGCTTTCCATACAGAGATCGCCAGCGGCCCTTTAAACGGCCAAAAGCACACTCCACAGTCATTCGGCACTGGCTCAGCCTGTAGTTGAATCGTTCCTTGCTACTGTCAAGGCACCCTGTGTAGGGTTTCATGAGCCACGGCATTAATGGGTAAGCGGGGTCTCCAAGGATCACAATGGGCATTTCGACTTCCCCTACTGTGATCTTCCGCTCTGGGAAAAAAGTCCCGGCCTGCAGCTTCCTGAACAGGCCAGTGTTCCGAAAGATGCGTGCATCATGCACCTTTCTGGGCCAGCCTGTGTTAATGTCAATGAAACGCCCATGGTGATCCACAAGCGCCTGGAGAACCATAGAGAAATACCCCTTCCGATTAACGTACTCGGATGCTAGGTGGGGTGGTGCCAGAATAGGAATATGCGTCCCATCTATCGCCCCTCCACAGTTAGGGAAACCCATTTGTGCAAAGCCATCCACAATGTCCTGCACGTTTCCCGGAGTCACGGTTCTTCTGAGCAGGATGTGATTAATGGCCCTGCAAACTTGCACGATTCCAACGGTCGACTTTCCCACTCCAAACTGGTTCGCGACCGATCGGTAGCTGTCTGGAGTTGCCAGCTTCCAGATTGCAATAGCCACCCGCTTCTCCACCGCCAGGGCAGCTCTCAATCTCGTGTCCTTGCGCCGCAGGGTGGGGGCGAGCTCCTCACACAGTCCCATGAAAGTGGCTTTTCTCATCCGAAAGTTCTGCAGCCACTGCTCGTCATCCCAGACTTGCATGACGATGTGATCCCACCACTCAGTGCTTGTTTCCCGAACCCAGAAGCGGCGTTCCATGGTGCTGAGCATGTCCGTGAATGCTACAAGCAATTTCGTGTCGTACGCATTATGCGACTCGCTATCATCGTCGGACTCCTCACTGTCACTTTGGATCTTAAGGAATAGCTCGACTGCTAAACGTGACGTGCTGGCGAGACTCGTCAGCATACTCCTCAGCAGTTCGGGCTCCATTTCCCGCAGACCGAAACAGAACACACAGATCGCGCTGCACAGAAACCGTTGAAAGATGGCGCCAAATGGTGCCAGATGTGGACAGAAACACAGGGATTGCTGGGATGTGAAGCGATGCATCACGGGGCGTTGGGACAGGACCCAGAATGCCCCGCACCCTCTGCATCCTTCCCACAAGCCACGGCGCCAGAATGGGAAGAGGTGCTCTGTGGGATAGCTGTCCATAATGCACCACTCCCAATGCCGCTGCAAGTGCCGCAAATGTGGCCACGACGGTGCGCTGTCAGCTGTCAGTGTGGACAGACTGCAGCGCTTTCCCTATTCAGCTGTACGAAGGCAGGTTTAACTCACAGCGCTGTACATCTGCAAGTGTAGCCAAGACCTTAGGTATTTCTATCCTGGGCGGGGATTCTCTGAAGAACTGGCGACCATGATTAACTCACTCTCCAGCCTTCAATAGAATTTACATATGGTGGGAATTTTTTGTTTGTTTTGTTTTTGTCTGACTCGCCACCCACGCTTAATGGAAAAACATTGAAAGCCCAAGATGGGGGTCTAGTAGCAGGTGCCACGATCACCTGACCCTGTAGTGTCAAAGCAGCAACCCAGGAAGCTTCTCAGGAAGGTGGGAGATTAGTATCTTCAAAGTCTTATTGTTCTTCCCAATGGCCCATTCTGGCTGATTGCCTACTGTCTGGTGGGTGTTTCCTAGATGCAAACACTTTTGCAATTGATACAGATCTTATATTCCTAACTTCAGATACAGCAATGATACATGCATACAAATAAGATAATCATATTTGGTAAATCATAACCTTTCCAATGATATCTCACAAGACCCATCTTACATCAAATATAACTTAGTTATGCCATATTCATATCATAAGCATATTTCTGTGAGGAATATGGGTGTGATTGACAATCATAAATGGAAGTAATGTTTTTGTTAAATATAAACAGCTGAGTGAATTTGAGCTCCATTCAAAATGCAGAGGTAAAAGACAAATCCGTGTTGCCTCACAGGCTGGTCACCAGAACAGCTGGGAGAGATGGTGAGATTCAGATTGGTATTTGAAGTATTTTTAGGATCGACAAACAAAGAATGAAAAACAAACATGAGAAATTTCAAAAGTCAGTGATTAGTTAGTTGAGAAAGCACCTTAACGTGTGAAGTGCTGAGAATGGTTATTGTTACTGTGGATGGACAAGGGATAAGAACAGGAGCCCAGATCCCCAAAGGTATTTCGGTGCCTAACTCCCATTGAAATCAATGAAAGTTAGGTGCCTAAATGCCTTTAATAATCTGGGCCAGGGTCCCCATTGTAAACTCTGTTCTATGACCAAACCGTAACTCATTGGACTGTGATCCCATTAGATCTTGTAAATTAGGCAGGACATTTATTTGACCTGTACTATAAAAGAGTGAAGTGAAATAGCCATGTCTAATAATTATCAGTATTATATAGATAGGACAGTTTGTAAACGTCTTATTGCATGTCTCACAGAGCCACTTGTTATCAGAAATGGAGACCAATGCCTCACCCCTTGGAGCCCAGTGATTTACAGCCAGCTCTTTAACCCTCCTACATCTCGCTTGACAGGTAACATTGGGAAGATACAGGTAATACCATTTTGAATGCATACAGATCCTCCTGAGCCATAGTGCTCCGAACACTTCCTGAAGCTGGTGGGTATCTGTATCTCCATTTCACAGATAGCTAAAGCACAGAGAGCTTGAGGCTTGGGGCCCTCGATGTTTGGGTGCCCAAGCTGACAACCCCGAAGGTCCTGGAGTTCTCTCTGGCACATTGACTAACAAGCTGTGCTGCCTGGTATCCCAGCAGTGTGCAGTGATTCCCTACATCCACACCTGGCCTGGGCTTTAGATTCTCCATCACTGGCCATTTTAAAATCAAAATGGGATGGTTTTCTAAACCATGTACTCTAGTTCAAACAGGAATTAATTGAGGACTGTCCTACAGAGGTCTGATGGGATGACCACAGGGGTCTGTTCTGGCCTGGGGACCTATGGATCTATTAAACAACTGCTGAAAAACACACACAAATTACATTTATAATCCACATTAGAGACTTGAATTTAATAACAGTGGCTCGGCAGCCCCACAATAGTTAAGGTTGCGTCACGACTTCTGTTTAAAGGTTGACCTTATAAAATCGACACACTTGGTCAGATTACTTTGAAATTTGCTGTGACTAGGGGGAATCCAGGGTAGGGTTGGTGACCCAAATTTGGGGTCATTTGAGCTATGGATTGTGCAGATATTAGTCCTTCCCTCTTCCCCTCCCCCAAGAAAAAATACAAAAGGTTTTTAGGGTTTTTGTTGTTGTGCAGAGCTAGTGATCAAACTATTGATGTGATGTGGGTTCAAAATGGCCTCAGTCAGTCCAGTTTTACCCAAGGTAGTGCATGTCACCCCTTAAATCATTGGGGAGCCAAATTGAGAGTGGTATAAGGACATGTTCACAGCCTGTGGCTTCTGCCAGGGGCTGTGGCCGGGGCCATGTGCCCCCCTCGTAGCTTCCCAGGGCCATGCACTCCCTCCCCCACCAGCTGTGGCTGTGGCTGCGTGCCTGTGGCTTTGGCTGGAGCTGGGTTTGTGTGCCTCTGCCCCGCAGCTGCAGCCAGCTCTGGAGCCAGGGCTGCGCGTCCCATTGTGGCTGCGGCTGCTGGAGCTGGGGGCTCGGCCTGTCAGACCTCACCCCACCTAACCCTGCCCCCTGGTTATTTTTAGTAAAGTCACAGACAGGTCACGGGCTCCCATGAATTTTTGTTTGTTGCCCGTGACCTCTCCGTGACTTTTACTAAAAATAACCATGACAAAATCTTAGCCTTACGTACCAATAAAGAAAAAACCCATGAGAGGGTTTCTTTGCAGCCACTTTATGCTTACCTGGGTAGTTTAAGGGAATGTGCTGACATAACTGCCTTTGGTGAACACCCTGCTCTTAATGTTACTAGTCCAAACGCTTGTACATCTGTGTAATAAAGATTTAATACCTCACATTGCTTGCTGAAAGTTGTCTGTGATTGAGAGTGAATGGGCTGTAAAAGGAGGTGAGGAACTTGTACATTTCAGCAACTGTGGGGTTGGCAGAGTAAAGGCATATTGGGGCATTGCGGAAAGAGGGGAGAGTTGTGCATTTCCTGGGTTTCAGAAATTTGAGTTTTGCTTAAATCCACACTCTGCCTGGGATGACCAACCCCCAAACAACCTCTATTGTAACATAGTTTTTTGCCATTGAATTGCCTAGAACTCCCTCCTGCATGCCAGGAACTTCCCCTTGTAAAAGTGGGAACTGACCCAGGTGGCACAAATTCCCATTCTTTATTTTCCTGCTCCCGGGTCTGGGCAGTGGGTGTAATTGGGCCCTAGGATTTCTCTAGGAGTGACTCAGCCACCTGGAGACCCACCCCCAGGGCTGATCCCCCTCGCAAATAATGGGGACCCTTTATTCTGGTTTCTGAAAGATGTGAACAGAGCTCTCCCTCATTCCAAAGGACTGCTCTAACCACCAGGCTGGAGAATCAGTCTTCCATTTACCTTCTGGCCCAATGACTAGTCAAGTATTTATGAACAGTGGAACAGCTTCAACAGGAGAGATTAATAGGGGAAGAGCCCAGTGATTGGGCACTTTCTTTCAATGTAGGAGACCGAAGTTCAAATCCCTTTTCCATATCTGGAATTAACCTTCCACATACCAGGTGAGTGCTCTAACCAGTGGAATAGAGGGTATAAAGGACACAGCATCTCCTCCTTCTCTGGACATTTGGGAATAGCACAGAAGGTCCCCCAATATTTTGGCCAAAACTAGTCAGGAAATTGATGTCAAATTCACACATAGGTGTGAATCAATGGAATTTGCACGTTCTGGCACACAAATTATTCATCCAAAAACGTGGCCTACTCTGTTAAGAACACACCTTATTCCACAGTGTAGCCATGCCCTAAATGTTGGCCTGGATTAGGCAGTCAGGGAAGGGACTATTAACTCTATGCACACATCATATTTATTGTCCAAATTGGAGACTTTCACCACTAATTGTCTAGATCTCCACAGGAACTTCCCAAAGGCTGTAGGGCACTGACTGCCAGGAGGCACAAATCCCTGCACAAATCACAGTGGGTCAGATGAGGGGCTCTGTCCTATCTGACCCAAATACTGTCCCCGCAATGGGTTTGACTAACACTTGCCCATCCTGCATTGGCCTTATGGTGCCTCCATTAATCATCTGGAGTCCCTGTATCTGTGGGGTTGACTTTGTAGCCTTGGCTATCTAAGTTTTTCTTGTGGAAGAGAGACGCTCTACTTCCAAACAGTCCCCTTCTGAGGGGGTGTACCTGGAGTAGCTCTGCTTACCTTGTAAGGAGGAGGGTGGCTGCAGAGACTAATGACCTACCTCCATTTTGGATGGTGGGGTCTGGACTGAAGGGAGGTCCAATTCTGTGCTATGTATCTTGATTCAAGTCTTGTCCCAAGCTCTTTCTGCCTTGAGAATGGCACCGCCACTTGGGTGGAGTATGTCTTGTCTTTCCCCCTTGGAGGCCTAGCTGCAGTTCCTGGGTGTTGGTTTTCTGTCTGAGTTTAGTGGGCCATATGCTGCACCACAAAACAAGCAGGAAGTCAGTTTTGTTGGGCTGTGTCTCCATAAGAATGGAGCTAGAATGAGAACTCTTCCCTCACCTGCATGCAGACAAGAAATCTCTCAGCTAGTGTTGGATGGAGAGTGACAACTCCTGAGGTTTTGAAATGTCCCCATCTTTCCGCATTGGCAGTAACAAAACACAACCTTTGACTGTTGCTGTGAAATTGAATTGTCAGATGGAAAAGGCCAGGCTTTGATTTATTTGCCAAGCCCCTCTTAGACCTCTGGTATCTTTCCTGTCAAAATCACTGTGTCTCTGCAAAATGCATAGGCTTTGAAACTGTATGTTTTGTTGACAATACTTACTAGAAATTTTCTGACCAGCTCCCAAAATGTGACACCCCTCTCCCCCCCGGACTACTTCTACAATCACCTCTCAATCCCACCCAGCCTGCAGCAACAGCGCTGATGGCTTGCACAGAAGAACTAGTGCTCAGGAGCAATAATGAAAACAAGCTTGTTAGTAGAGTTTCTCTTTTCCTCCCTACTCTCTCTCTCCTTCTGCAGGCTGTTCTCACTGAGTGTCAGGCTATCTGTGTATTGGTAACTCTTCTGTCCTAAACAATCACCCTGTGATACCAGCTCTTCCTCCTATGTCCCCCTTGGCTCTCACTAAAGAATTGTTGGAATCTTAGCACTGTCCAAAGCCTTGAACTTCTAATTTCATATGAATCAGCCCATCGAACCTTGGCAGTCTTGTTTTCATGTAGTAACACCAGTGTCTGCCTTTCTCCAGACCCCAGACTCCCTGGTCTACAGCACAAGCCTGTCCTACAACCCCACCCCTGCCAGCAACCCAGTGATCCTGAGACCCAGTCCAGCTGTGATCCCTATTGAGTGTCATTATCCCAGGTGAGTGTCTGAGATGCTCTGTTCCTATCACTCGAATCTAGTCCCTGTCCTGGGAGCAGTTGAGCATCTGAGGTTTCCTCCTCTCCCAGGAAGAACAATGTGAGCAGCAAAGCCAACAAGCTAACTTGGGTCTCCTTCAGTTCTACCTCTCAGAAGAGGCTGAGTTTTCCCCTGAGGAATGGTAGGTGGTGGTTCCTTTGCACAGGGGCCTCCTGGAGTCATGATTTGGATGCACCAATGATTGCCATGTGAGCCATGTGCCTGTGGGGGAGTGTTTGTCACACAGCCCTCTCCTTCCCCCTAGGGGCTGTCAGTGGAGGGTGGTGAAGGGACACAGCCCGAGCTCCCACGTTTGGGTAGTCTGACTGCAGTGTAGCTCCTCAGGCAAGCTGAGGCACTCAGCAAGGTCCCCCTTATGTGTCAGGGCGGTAATTCCCGCTTGTGTCAACCAGCTCCTCTCCACAGATCCATGTGGGTGCTGGACTGTACGCTGCAACAGGAGCTAAGCTTCCACCCACCCAACACCTAATCCTGATGATTAAATGAGAGCATGGAGCAGGGGGCATAAAGATTCCAGAGGGGCTCCATATGCTGCCTGTGATGCTCATGGAGAGCTTGCCTTGCAGAGGACTGGAGCACTGAGAGACCGATTCCAGCTGGGGGAGGTCATGCATATCCAAGCTGATGTCAGCACTGGGAACCATGTGGCTTTGAGGCGCTGTGTGGCCACCCTGAGCCCAGACAGGGACTCCTCTCCCTGCTATGCTGTCATTGACTTCAATGGGTAAGAGCTGAGGTGTCCCTTCCTGAGGATATTTACTGCTGTCGCTGGTAAGGAACTATGCTTGCTAGGCATCTTACTGACCCTTGACTCTTGTGTCTAGCTGCCTGGTGGATGGGAGATCAGGTGACATCCCCTCAGCCTTCATATCCCCCAGGTCCCGACAGGGCACACTGCAGTTCATGGTGGATGTGTTCAGGTTTGCAGGAGATGCAAGAAATTTGGTGAGATGCCTTCCCCCACTCTCTGTCAACACCTAATAGGGCTGTCCCTGAAATGACTCTATTCCCACTTCCCCTCCAGATCTATATCACCTGCCATCTGAAAGTCACTGCAGCTGAGCAAGCCCCACATCCCTGGAACAAGACTTGTTCCTTCAACAAAGCAGGCAACATGTGAGTGGCTGGAGTAGAACCTTTGGCTAGTCTGAATCTGTTCCCCTTCCAGATGTTGCAAAATTCAATATTCTTGTACACTTTCTATCTTAGGAATTGGCCAAGAAGTACTTGGATATGAGAGGGTTTATAACTGACCAGACAAATGGGCAATGCTCGAGACAATGTAGTTTCTGATAGTGACAACTTAAAACATGTATTCATGTGGAGAAGACTAGTAGGAAAAAGCTAATATCATAGAATATCAGGGTTGGAAGGGACCTTAGGAGGTCATCTAGTCCAACCCCCTGCTCAAAGCAAGACAAATCCCCAGACAGATTTTTGCCCCAGATCCCTAAATGGCCCTCTCAAAGATTGAACTCACAACCCTGGGTTTAGCAGACTAATGCTCAAACCACTGAGCTATCCCTCCCCCCAATGCTGGATAACAAAGCACTGAAGAGCTGCACAGTAACTTGCTACAGTAAATAACTATCTTCTCTTTGTTACAGCTAGCTTCCAGTGGAAGGCACCAGAGACATCTGCAGCTGCTGTGAGACTGGGAACTGTGTGGGCTGGTTGGAGGACAGTCTGGTAGAGTGAACCCTCTGGACAGATGGCCGGGGAGGCGCTTCCAGAGAGATGTGCGCCCCCCCACCCCCACCCCTACCCCCCCCCCCCGGCATGGTAGGTTCTCTGTACAATGCCTGCATTGCATTGTTTAGTGCAGGGGTTGGCAACCTTTCAGGAGTGGTGTGCCGAGTCTTCATTTATTCACTCTAATTTAAGGTTTCGCATGCCAGTAATACATTTTAACCTTTTTAGAAGGTCTCTTTCTATAAGTCTATAATATATAACTAAACGATTGTTGTATGTAAAGTAAATAAGGTTTCAAAATGTTTAAGAATCTTCATTTAAAATTAAATTAAAATGCAGAGCCCCCCGGACCGGTGGCCAGGACCCGGGCAGTGTGAGTGCCACTGAAAATCGGCACGCGTGCCATAGGTTGCCTACCCCTGGTTTAGTGCATGGGACGGATACCCCTATTCCGGCAGAGTTGGGTCAGTTCTGTTCCTTGAATCATCATCCCACTTTGGAACTGGTGCATCTAAATTGCTATTAATGGGTTGGGGAGGTGGTTCAGCCCCTTTCAATAAGGGAAGCAGAGGCTGATGTTGCTGTTGGACCCTTGTTCATCCTTAATGCAGCTGAAGGCTCAAGGTTTCAAACAGAGGCAGCAAATGGCACTACAGGGTATGGAGGCTGTTGAGTGGGAAGCTGATGGTTCTAGTTCTAACCTTCCACCCATGGTCTCCTCCCCCAGATACATGAGAGGAGCCTGCAATTACACTGTGATCGGCTGTTGTGGCTCTGGCTCTAGTTCTGTCCCTTGCTGCCCTGCTAACTTTGACCATATGCAGGAAGTAGAAGAACTCCACTGCCTGGTCTGTGGATGATGTGCAAATCTGTACAATAAAGAGTAAAACCAGCTTGACTGGGGTCTGTGGCTGGATTGTCTGGGCCAAAATTGGTGGGAGGAAAATATTTCTGTGACTAATAGGAGCTGGAGAAGGGTGAAAAGGGTCCTGAATGCTGACTTATCACTCAGTGCAACTTTTCTTGCTCTGGGGGGCAGATCCAGTGCCTGCCATTAGGAGGAGTGAGGGAGAGACCTTCAACAGGCTCCTTGGAATGTTAACACTCTTCCAAGTGCTCATGGCCCAGCAGCCATGTGCTACTGTGCCTCATTCTCCGGGATGTCAGACTGGCCCAGCTCCAGTCACTGCCTACTAACCATGCATGGGCTACACAGGAGTTAGACACAAATGAGATGACTGAGGCTGGGGAGGGCTTTGCCTGCCTGGGGAAGCACAATGGTCAAGCACCTGGCTGCCACTGGTAAACAGTCTGTGAAACCCTCATGAGGAGGGGGTGGAGATAGGCAGGCAATGTGCCTGAGCCTGCCTCTTTCTGCCCAAATGGAGGCCTAGATGCTCTTCCCTCACTCCCACCCCTCTTGGTTTGCTTGGGAAGGGAGTACAGCAAACTTCCATCCTCTCTAAGCATAGGGCGCCCCCTCCCTGCCCTGCTGTCTTTCTATGGGGCAGGCATGTATGCTACAGCCCCTTCCATCTACTCCAGTCAGAAGTCAAGCTCCTTCTCTTACCTCTTAAGACTCTCTCTGTTGTGTAATACTCAGGTGCTCTGGGCCCTTCATAAAGGGATCCTGAATAGTGGGGACAGTAGCTTGCCAGGTCTCACCCCAACAGACTGGGAGGGTAGAGATAACAGCTGGTCTTGTATCAGGATACTTTGGATTCAGTGCTTGCTGAATGACCCTTGAAGACATCTCTCCCCTGGACTTCAGGCAGTATAGGCGCAACCCTGCTCCAGGTCTCTACCCTAAGCCAACAAGGAATACAATAACACCTACAACTCTCCCTAGCACTTATTCCACAGTTGCTCTAGCAGTGGTGGCAGCTACTGTAAAAGGACTAATGCAGAGTGGGCACAGACATGTAACATTCCTCTTCTGTTGTGGGAATAGCTGCAAATAACTGAAGCAACATACGCAAAGCTAGAGAGCAGGCCCCTGTTACTGGCCTATGGCATGTATAGAGTGCTCAGCACTCTGCAGAATCTGCTCTGTCAGTTCAGGTTTATGGTAAGGCCTGATCTACCCTAAAAACTTAAGTCAAGCCAGCTACGTCACTCACTGATGTGAAAAGTCTGTACCCCTGAGCAACCCAGTTAAGCCACTCTAACTTACAATGTAGACAACAGTAGGTGAAGGGAAGAATTCTCCAATGCAAGATGAGGAGTTTGCTTACAAAGAGTTAATCTAGCTCCCAAATAATAGGTATCATCCACATACCCCAGAGGTCTTTTGCCACTAACTTCCTAAAACTCCCCAGCAACTTCCCAAAACGTGGAGGAGGAGTTGTGTTGAAAAGGGTACTGTCTTGGACCCAACATGGGATGATGTTAATAAACCCTTGGTTATTATAATATTAAACAGGTCAGCATCTGGGGTTTAGGTAAAGTTATTCCTGCCAGCTCCCCCTGTAACAACCACCACTGAGAATCTTTTTAACACATCATTAGTGATAAAGGGAAAAGCAATTAAAGCATTTGGAATGTCAAGTATTAAATGACTTTTGTTTAAACAACCTTCCCCATTCCCTTTAGCTGCAGAGAGATTTCATAGGGAAGCCCTCGCTACCAGTCTGCAGGTGGGATTAAAGCTGGTGGTAACTCTCTGGTGGAAAGACAAGCAGTCACTTGAAGTAGGGTGCTGCTGCTGTTGTTACAAGTCAAACCCTGCTTCCCTGAAGCCAACCCCCCTAGAAGGGCAGAGATAGGACAGCAAAGAGAGAAATTGCAGTGTCTGGCTCTCATTGGCAGCCTCCCTGCTGGAGAAACACAGGCCCAGCACACAGTCTGCTCAGCCACTCTGAGACCTGGCAAACTCATACCAGCAGCAGGCTCTTTAGGGCAGTGCTTTAGCTGGTTTACAGCAGTGTGTCGCAGGTTTACAGCAGTGTGTTGCAAAGGTGGAGTTGCCTCAGCCACATACGCCAGATTCTGATTAAATAGAGGAAAGAGAAGCAATAAGGTGGGGAAGGAAAAGGGCACAAGGGATGGGGTGACATCAGGAACCCAAGTCTCATGGTCCAGGTGTTTGTGGTGATTGCCAGGAGATCCCTCTCTGGGCCTGTCTAGTCAGTGACAGGCTGGGCCACTACAAAAATAATTTCCCCTCTGTTGATACTTTCACCTTCTTGTCAACTGTTGAGAATGGGCCTGTAAAGGTCCGGGGGAGGGGCTCGTCCCTCACAGGGGCGAGCGGGAGCCAGGCCACCTCACGTCACTAGGCCAACAAACAGCCTCTCGGGGCTCCGGCCCTCAGGCAGGGGCTGAGCGAACACACAGTCTTTCGGGGCTCAGGCCCTCAGGCAGGGGGTGAGCGAACACACAGTCTTTCGGGGCTCAGGCCCTCAGGCAGGGGGTGAGCGAACAGACCGTCGTTCAGTTTGGGGAGGAGAGAGACTGCCACCCGAGTTGGGGGTGGCAGGGGGGACACAGGCCCACCCACTCCACTGTGTCCCGGCCCGGGGCCCTAACAGCAGCAGTCGGTCTGCTGCTGGGTCAGTGGGGATCCTGACCGCAACACACTGACATAGGCTCGGGGTCTGCTACCGCCAGACCGGGGTCGGCGATCCCCGGGCCACTTCCAATCTCCCCCTCCTCCATTGGTACCTGTCCATCGCCAGCTTCCTCCACTGTGTCCCAGATCATGGGCTCCTCAGGGTAGTGAGCGCTGGGCAGGCTGGGCGGCTCCGCAGGCTCCTCGGCGAGGGGACGCGCAAGCCGCTCCGCAGGGTACCGGACTCGGGGCCGGCTTGGCCAGTCCTCCTCAGGATACCGGGCTCGGGGCAGGCTCGGCCAGTCCTCCTCAGGATACCGGGCCCGGGGCAGGCTCGGCCAGTCCTTCTCAGGAGCTCGGGCTCGGGGCAGGCTTGGCCCAGCAGGAGCTCGGGCACCAGCGTCTACCCTCTCCAGTGGCCGGCCGCCAACTGAGCGCTGGGGCCGGGCCTTTATACTTCCTGTCCCGCCCCTTGACTTCCGGGGGGCGGGGACAGGTGGCGGTGACTCCGCCCACTCCGGCGGCTGTTCTGGCTCGTCCCTCACAGGGGCGAGCGGGAGCCAGGCCACCTCACTACAGGGCCACATCTACCATAATTGAATTGGCCTCATTAGCACTGACCCCCCCACTCGGTAAGGCAACTTCCATCTTTTAATGTGCTGTGTATTTATATCTGCCTACTGTATTTTCCACTCTATGCATCTGATGAAGTGGGTTATAGCGTATGAAATCTTATGCCCAAATAAATTTGTTAGTCTCTAAGGAGCCACAAGGACTCCCCGTTGTTTTTGCTGATACAGACTAACACGGCTACCCCTCTGAAATCTAGTCAGGATGGCTCTCAGGATCGGGAAGGCCCAGGGGTGTGGTGGTGGGTCCCAGGAGATGGGGGTGGGGGCAGCCACGATGGTGAAGTTCACTCCTTCCATTCCATCCTGCTCCCAGGATGCACTCAACTCCCACTGCTGGAACACTTCAGCTTGTCATATCAAGCCATGACTTCACCAGGAGCCTTGAACACTCCTTATCACCATTCTTTTCACCCAAACAGTTCAGTGTGCACCTGCCTATTTGTCTCCAACTTCCGATGCCATCTATAAACAATTGTGTGTAACAGGCAGCGTGGGATTTTTGTTACCTTGGACAGTTTAGAGAGCAGGCCACTGATGGCCAACTGGGTCTGATTCTCACTGTTTTTCCTGCCCCAGGGTCAGAGCAGTGGCTGTGATTGGGCCCCGTCTGCCTGCAGTCTAGGGGAGGGTGTTAATTATCTGGGAAGCTGGGAGCTGGCTTTAGGTCAGGGTATAAAGGGCCCCAGAGTAGCAGTTTCCCTCCAGGCTGGGTTTGCTGCAGGCAGGTAGAATGGGGTACAGCCTGGGCTTTGCCCTCCTGTGCTGGGCAGTCAGTGGGGTGACCTGTTTCAATCCCTGGGATTTCTCTAGGAGTGACTCAGCCATCTGGAGACCCACCCTGAGGGCTGAGCCCCCTCGCAGACAAGCCCATGTGCCCTCTCTTGCCCAGCTCTACCCCTGGGCTCGGGTTGATGCGTCCCAGCTCAGGGCTGTGTCCCTGCTGCAGCCTGTCACGGTGCAGTGTGAGGAAGCTCAGATGGTGATCACTGTGCACAGGGATCTGTTTGGGACGGGGCAACTGATCAAAGCTACTGACCTAAGCCTTGGCTCGGCTGCCTGCCGGTACATGTCCCTTAATGCTGAAGAGAACACAGTGACCTTTGCAGCTGGGCTCCATGAATGTGGCAGCACCTTGCAGGTAAGCATCCCTCGGAAGCCCCCTCTTGCCATGTTGGGGTGGGAGGTGTCAAGAGTGCCCACTCCTCTGCTTTGTATGTATAATTCTATATCTGGTGTTCTAGACATATGTGAAGTATTCTGTGCAGTACCTGAAAGAACTGTTAGCTCTGTGCTTGTGACCTGATGACTGTGGGTGGTGTGCAGCTGTGGGTGTCTCGGGGCCTGGCTATAAGTCCTGTCTGAGCCAATGGGAACGTAGATTGTACAGAAGCATGGTAAGCTGTTCTGTTGTGCTCTCCTAAATATGGGAGGAAAGGCTGGGGGGACGGAATCCTTCTAGAGAGAAGATGGTTTGTAGTGACTGGTTGGTACCAAATCTCTCATTGGTCTACTTCCTGGTCTCCTTGTGTGAGGCCCATGCTGACAGGGATGACATGCAAATTCAATAACCATTCCCAATCTGGAAGGCAGCGTGGTGCTGGAGTGGAACTCTCTCCTACTGGGTGGTGAAGGGACAGTCACTTCCCCTGCTCTGTGCCTCAGTTTCCCTATCTGTACACTGGAGCTAAGGAATGATAGCTGCTTCCTTTGTAAAGTGCTTTGAGATCTGCTGATGAGAAGATATAGATAAGAGGTTGTGATTGTTCCAGTTAGGAACAAAACCCCTCTTCAAAAATGCAAAATCTCTGGTGGGATGCAAATTCTAGTTCTTGCATAGCTCTGCTGGACCACTTGCAATTTAAGCCATTGGTTAGTTACATCAGCTGTGGTTTGTTTCTGCTCTCTCATTGTGAGCCTTAATATACTATAGTTACTAACGACTTACTGCTGGGGCAAAATTCATCACTATGCATGACTAAAGCCCTCAAAATAGGGCGTATCCAGTGCACGAGCCTTGCTTTGGCTCAATTCACCTCTAACAAATAACAAAGCTTAAAATTTACTGTCCTCTCGTCTTAGCAGCACAAAGACTCAAATGTCTAGGTCAGTGATCACTAAGGCTTGTATGCGGGGCAGAACTTGCCGTAGGATTCAAACATGCCCTTTACCCTACCTTCCTTTCTGTCTGTGCCAATGTGTGACTGAGTCTAAGATGGCATCAATGTATGTTCAAGAGGCCCCCACAGTGTGAATTCTTCCAGCTTAGATGCCTTCTAAATTCCCCTTCAGTCGCCTCTCGAGTTGACCCTTCACTTCCTGATACCTGCCTCATGTACAAAATGTTAAACATGTAACTGAGCAGGTTGGAAACATAGGGATATTGTGAACGCTCTTCATTAAACTTCTCTAAAGCAGAGGGGAAATGCCAATCTTACTGTGAGCCTTTCAACATCTGCCTCTTCCCAGATGACCCCGAACTCCCTAGTCTACAGTACAAGCCTGTTCTACAACCCGACCCCTGCCAGCAACCCAGTGATCCAGAGAACCAGTGCGGCTGTGATTCCTGTTGAGTGTCACTATCCCAGGTGAGGTGAGACTCTAATCCTGTCCTTGCACTTAATGGCCATTCTGGGGTCTGTCTTAACCACTGGGCCTACCTCTCCCAGGAAGGACAATGTGAGCAGCAGAGCCATCAAGCCAACGTGGGTGCCCTTCAGCTCTACCCTGTCTGCAGAGGAGAGGCTGGATTTCTCTCTACGCCTGATGAATGGTAGGTGGGAGGTCCTGTCACCCTCTAGTCAGACATGCCAATATCTGTTACATTGGACCCACTCTCTAGCTTCAAAGGGGTTGGGAGCTTTCCTGGAGCACTAGGACTCAGTACAAAGCTGGGCAGCTCTCGGCACTGGCCACTGACCCCATACTGCAGGAAGGAGACTTGGATGGCAGAGCCAGAATAATCCACAGACCATGCAGTGTTTCCCAGCCAGCTTCTCTTGTCCCCAGTATGATTACCTGTGAGGCTTCTCTCCTGTGGGGATATCCCACTAGCTTGCATTCCCACCTGCAGCTCTTATTTGCCTGTCTTCCATCCAGACCATTTGCATCTCCTCCTCCAAAGGCAGCGACTCCTCTCCATGCTGGCCCAGGAGCTAGGGGTCTATAGAGAACCATACCATCTGCCTGTGGTGCTCATGGTGAACTTGCCTTGCAGATGACTGGAGCGCTGAGAGACCCTCCAATGGATTCCACTTGGGAGAGGTCATGCATATCCAAGCTGATGTCCGCACTGGGAACCATGTGGCTTTGAGGCTCTTTGTGGACAGCTGTGTGGCCACCCTGGGCCCAGACAGGGACTCCTCTCCCCGCTATGCTGTCATTGACTTCAATGGGTAAGAGCTGGGGCCTTCTTCTAGAGGATATTTACTGCTGTAGCTGGTGAGGATCTATACATGGTTAGCACCTTATTGACTATGACTCTTGTGTCTAGCTGCCTGGTGGATGGGAGATCAGATGACACCACCTCAGCCTTTGTATCCCCCAGGCCCAGGCAGGACACACTGCAGTTCATGGTGGATGTGTTCAGGTTTGCAGGAGATGCCAGCGACTTGGTGAGATTGTTCCTCCCCCTTAAAAACCCAGACTAAACAGATGTTGGTGTCCCCTTGTGTGCTCCTAACCTCTCTATTCCTCTTTCCCTCCAGATCTATATCACCTGCCATCTGAAAGTCACTGCAGCTGAGCAAGCCCCAGATGCCTTGAACAAGGCTTGTTCCTTCAACAAAGCAGGCAACATGTGAGTAGCTGAAGCACAAAACACGAGCATTTGATGAGACAGTGGAGATCTGACCTACTGCATGGCTTGGATCCAGAGGCAGGGCTCATGTTTGCTCTCTGAATATAGGACCTAGTTTGGTCCAGGGACTGTTGGGCTGGGGCCCCTGGGGGTGAAGGATGCTGCCTGTGCACTAAGGATATGACTGATATAGGTCAGCTTTGACATCAGTCACTGGAATTACACATCTGACACGTGATGTGCTCTGAGGAGTTTGGTAACTGCTCCCAGGGTCAAGATCATTTTTGTGGGGTGGCTGGAGAAGGGGCCCCCTCTATGCAGGATTTGCATTGCTGATCTAGAAAACCTTCACCCTAGGCTCCCTTCAGTGCCAGTTTTTCTGTATTCCCTTAATTCAGGAAGCTGTGGTGGGGAATCCTGTCTACAGCAGTTAGTTGGTCGGGGGGGGGGGGAAATAAATGGGTAATTGTGCTCCTTCTATTCCAGCTGGTCTCCAGTGGAAGGCACCAGACAGATCTGCAGCTGCTGTGAGACTGGGAACTGTGGGCTGGTTGGAGGACAGTCCAGGAACGTGAACCCTCTGGACAGATGGTCGGGGAGGCGCTTCCAGAGAGATGTGCCCCCCAGGCATGGTAAGTGTGTGTGTGTGCAAATACTTCAAACTGTGAGGTTCAGCTCTGGCTATTCCTATGGGGCTCCATCCCAAATCCAGTGTCTAAGGTGTTACTGGTGAGTTTCTCTTCCATTCTCCATCCAGGTGACTCCTGGGGGAGAGAAGATCAGGCTGATGTTGTGGTTGGACCATTGTTCATCCTTAATCAAGGCTCAAAGGGTTTCTTAGAACATCAGCTGGAAGCACCACAGGGTAAGGCATCTGCAAGCTGTGACATGGCTGAAATGGCCATGGTTTCAGTTCTAATGGCCTTATTGTCTCTCCACAGGTGCTGCAGAGGAGCAGGGCATAAAGGTGGGCCTGGTTTCCATGGCAGCAGCCATAGCTCTGGCCTGGTTTCCATGGCTGTGGCTGTAGCTCTAGCCTTTCTTGTCTTAATTGTTCTCTTAGGCAACAAAAGTGACTGTTTGCTTCCTTGGCTTTACTCTTGTGACTTCTCTAATAAAGCATAACAATGGGATTCTGTGCTAATGCTGAATTCTTCCTCTGTAGCTGGGAGGAGAATGCACTCTGCTGTGGATTGGGCTGGGGGGAGGCATGCTCCTCTTATGATGAAACTACCCTGGGGGGAAGTGGTGTGAAGAGGTAATGGAGATGTGTAATGCCTGGCCATCAGGACAGGGAGAGCTGCAGCTGACTCTAACTCTATAATGGAGACAGGGTGTGTGTGTAGTGGTGGTGTGTGGGTGGTTTTTTTTTGGTTTTTTTTAAATCTGATAATCTGGCTATCTAACTTTCACTGAATGAAATGGGAACTGACTACATAGTCTCTGCAGTGGCTCTGAAACTTGGCCTACCATTAATACATGTAATTTATCCCAAGCGTTGCCAACAGGGGCTATCTTCATACTAATGAGAACCAACAACGTCAACTGCCCCAAGTCCATCCCTTCTGCACATCCATGTAGCAATAAACAAAATGTAGGGCTGGAAGGGACCTCTAAGGGCTGGTCCACACTAGGGGCGGGATCGAACTAAGGTACTTCGACTTCAGCTACGCTATTTGCGTAGCTGAAGTCGAAGTATGTTAGTTCGAATTTGGCGCGCTTACCTCGCGTCCGCGCGGCGCCACGATCGAAGTTCGCGGCTCCCACGTCGACTCCGGTAACTCCGCTAGCCCTGCAGGAGTACCGGAGTTCGAAGTAGCGCGTTCGGGGAGCGATTTATCGCGTCCAGACAAGACGCGATAATTCGATCCCCGATACTTCGATGGCTACCCGCCGATTTCGGCGGGTAGTGTAGACGGGGCCTAAGAATTCATCTAGTCTCTTTCCCACATGCCCCTGGCTGAAGCAGAAGTAAACCTAGAAGACCATCTCTGATAGGGGGTTTGTCCAATCTGTTCCTAAAAACCTCCAGCAATGGAAATTCCACAGCCTCTTGGAAACGTGTTCCAGAGCTTAACTCCCCTTACACCTAGAAAGTCTTTCCTAATAAATAACCTAAATCTCCCTTGTTGCACATGAAGCCCATTACTTCTCTACATCCATAGAAGGTAGGGTAAGAACAATTGATCCTTGTCTTCAAATTGGCTACAGGCTGTTATAAAGAGGACTTAACAAGTGCCCCCTCGGTCTTCTTTTTCTCAAGACTGAACATGTGCAACTTTCTAACCTTTCCTCCATGGCCAGGTTTTCTAACCCTTTCATAGCTCTGAACTCTCTAACTTGTACACATCTTTCCAGAACTGGCCACCGTACTCCAGCTGGGGCATCATCAAAGCTGAGCCGAGTGAGATGTTTCTTGTATTTTACCTATGACACCCCTCTGGTTGCCCTGCCCCCCCCTTTTTTCAACTGCATCACATTGTTGTCTCAACTTGTGATCCACTGTAACTGGGGGAAGGAAGTGGTCTGAAACAGACAGACTGCTTCTTCCTCCCCTACCCCAGCAAGCTCTCTGAAGTGCCAATGTGTAACCACTAGAATTGTTTGATTAGCCTATGGCTGGGGCAGTTGCAAACTGGAAGGTGCTAAAACTGTTCTTCCTAAGCTGCAGAAAGCGAGTGTGAGGAGGGAAATCCTGTCCTCTACTGCCACCTTGTGGGGAAGAGGGCTGGAGGTCATGGAACAAGAGCACTTCATAGCTGAAAAAGTCTCTGTGAGCCAGTCAACCCTAGCGTGACCTTGATTAGATAACAGGCCAAACTGAACTCACTCTCCTACTGCCCCCTCATCACTCTATATTGAGACACGAGGCTGGTCTTTATGATCTCTTTCAGACTGTGGGTCCACTTGTGATCACTCAGACTGCCTTTGCTGTGCTCTCCTGCTGTATAAGGACATGTGCACTAGTGCCACTAGTGCTGAGGAGATGCAAGAAGCTGGAAAGTCAAAATAGAGGTGGAGGCAACTTTAACAGACTTAAACTTGCATAGCCCTTAGCTCCTCTCATCTGGCCCTTCCCCATGGGAATTACATCCATTTAGAGTCCCTCTGATCCTGACCTAGCAGCAAATGAGTGATGATGTGAAAAGGGAAGGGGTAAATGATTGAGACTAAGTTGGGCTGCTATAAGCTGGGATGGGACAGGAAGAAAGCAGAGGTTATACCAGCTGGGTTTCTCTGGAGTCTCTCCTTTGGATTCTGCTGGCATTGAAATTTTGTAATATAGACCAATTCCCCTGAGCCTTATCCATGTTAAAAATATTTCCAAATTTAAAAGAGGTGTAAAGTCCTCCTGCTCACACTGCTGCTGACTGTGGTTAGCAAAATCCTGCTGCTGCCACTTATACACTTGTTGCACACGTCTTTTTAAATAAAATCCTGCCCACCTACAACTTCAGACAGCTGTTGGTAGACTGTGGGTTTTTGAAGGACTGGGGAGCTAATATCTGGCTGATTCCCCAACTTACAGCATGTTTTAGTGACCACCATACAACACAATTCTCATAACTTCATATGTATTAATGATACACACATATGGACAGAGAAATGTCTTTCAGTAGATCATAACCTTACAAGGCATGCTTTATATGTAAGATCACGATTATATGAAAATGAGGAATATGGGGGTTACAGTACACTCCCTCAAGGTATAGAATATCACAGTGAGTTTAATGCAGTCGAAGAATGAGAACAGACAGCAGGGAATGGGAACTCCTTTTGTTCACCCTTGGTGATTGCTGGGTGTCTTTGGACTAGCTCAATTACATCAGTTTCCCTCTGTCTAAAGTAGATGCACTAACATTTCATTGTCTTTTGGGAGGCCAGGAGGATTAATGGCAGGCAAGTGCTGTGGGCTCTTCAGCCAGAAGTGGGAGGGGATGGCTGAGGTCAGCAGGAGCACTGTTCAGCACTGGCTATAGATCAGATGAGTCTAGCGGGGCAGCACTAGGGATTCTGACATGTTGTTCTCACATAGCTCATTTACTATCCCCATTTAATGGAATGGGAAACTTTCAGCCCAGCAAGGTGAAGTGCTGCACCCCAGAATGTGGCTGGGAGCCTGGTGCAGAGCTGGCAATGGAAAGCAGGTCTCTTGAGTGCCAGTTCTTAGCATTAGCCCCAACCCCACCTTCCTCCTTGCACGGTGAGCCAGTGCAGAGAGGACCCATGGTTCCTGCCTGTGTGGGTTCCAAATACCACGCTAACTTTGGTGTTACGTGATGGGTAGCTTGTTCTTCAGGAGCAGCACTAATTCATGCTGCCACAGTTAACCGTCAGGTGCAGTCTCCTTCCACAGCCCTACCCTAACTGAGGTTTACCACTTGCCCATAAAAGTTCCTCAGTAGGTTGACACGTGGAGTGAGGGATCTCTGCTCACAACTGCCTTTTCTTTCCAACTGCCCCATTGTTGGAGGGAAGGGGGGATAAATCAAACAATCCCCAGAAATGTGACCCCTTATCAACAATTCCTCAGCCCTTGCCCCTTCCTAATCCCAAGCCAACCACCAAGTCCTCCTTACTCTAGTGCCGGGCCCAGCCCTGACTCTCCCTGTACCCACACACCTCCACACGTCCTGTCCCAGTAGCCGGGGTCTCGCAGCTGGCTTGCCTCCCTCTTGATGGGGCCAGGAAAACTGGCTGCCTGGGTTTGTGGCAGCAGGAAGAGGTGCTGCAGGGGCCTTTCCCCTAACCACAGGAGTGGCTAGCCCTCACTAGCACCATTATGTGGCCTGCCTACAAAACCTGAAATGAGGCAGCGTAGTCTAGTGGCTAGGGCCTTGCCCTGGGACTCAGCAGCCCTGACATCTATTCGCAGCTGTGCTTGGGCAATTGCTTCACGTCCCTGGTTCGCCTGCTCTTTAGCCACCAGGACCTACCCCCGACTGGGCCCTCTAGGCACTCATGGACTGGCTGTGGTGAGAAAATACTCTCAGGCTGCAGTGTCAGCCTGCTGGCAGAGGGTCAGCTTTTCAAGGGTTAAACCAGTAACCTCCAGGCTTGGAGCACTCCTGTTGCATGTGCAGCTCTCCCCATCCAGCTTGGCTTGCTTTCCACCCTGCCAGAGCTTGGCAAGACCGCCTTTCCCTTTGCAGAGGGATTGGTGCGCCGGCCAAACCTTTCCCCTTTCTTCCTCTCCTTTTTTCCCTTTGATCCTGAAGACTTCACTTGGCATTTTCAACTGAAAGAGCTGGGGGCTGTGTCAGCATCTGCTGACTGAGATCACGAGGGAGATGTTCTCTCAGACCGTCGCAAGGAGAGCAAAGCCGGCTGGCCAGCCTGGAGATTCTGGGATGCTGAGAGCTGCCCTGCGTTATGGAAATGACACATCACTGTTTGTTCTGCTTTCCCCTTAGATTAACTCCCACTGGCCTTGCTTTCTCTGCTTCACATGGGCCAGTACTGCATGTCCCAGCAGCCCACCTGAGTTCCAAAAACAGGTGTCACAATGATTGCTTTGCTGTCACTGCCTTGCTGGAGGTCAGGATTGGCTGGCCTGCCCTGGGCTAGCTCTGGCAGGGGCTGCAGAGGACTGTGGAATTTATATTAGAGGCTGCAACTACCATCAGCATCTCATTGTGCTAGGTGAAGTCCCTGTCTCCAGGCACTTACAATCTGCATAGCCAGGACAGACAAAGGGGAGGGGAAGTGTCTTGCCCACGGTCCCTCAGCAGAGGTGCCTAGATCGCAGCTGGGTGCCCTAGCCACTAGTCTGCACTGCCTCCTGCCGCAGCATTGGTTGAGTATCAGCCCTGTTGAGGAGAGAAGGGGTTTTATGTCCCTATGCACAGACCTCTCTGGCCCATTAAGGAACAGTAATGACCATTGCTGAAGCCTTTTCAAGAGTAGCCCCAATGCTGCTGGCTGCTAAACCTGAACCTGCAGGGGACACAGCCACCTCCTCCCCAGCCACGCCACCAAGGTCTGTAAATTGGGGAGGGGAAGGGCAACAGCACCATAGGGCATTGGGAAAGGGGTAAGAGGGCCACTAACAAAAGGGTCTGGGAGGCTGTTGGGGGACATGGATTGTTTCATAGAATCACAGGGTTGGAAGGGACCTCAGGAGGTCATTTAGTCCAACCCCCGTGCTCAAAGCAGGACCAATCCCCAGACAGATTTTTGCCCCAAATGGCCCCCTCAAGGATTGAACTCACAACCCTGGGTTTAGCAGGCCCATGCTTAAATCACTGAGTTATCCTTCCCAGCTATAGGAAGGAAGCAGGCAGCCAGCTCAAGCAGCTGTTCTGGGCTGGCTGCAGGAGTCACTGGGTGAGGTTCTCTGGCTGGTGCTGCAGGAGGGTGGATGAGATGATCGCAGTGGGCCCTGCTGGTCTTAAAACCCATGACTCAGACTGGGAGGAGAGGTGCATTGTCTGGGAGCCCAGCCAAATGCTGCTACGCCCCTGCCAGCGCCTCCCAGGCAGGGTGCTTATGTGATGTGAAGGCTGGGCTGTCGAAGAACCAGGGTGTTTCCACGAATAACTCCACTGGGTGGGGCAAGAGGCAGGAGGGCTCAGTCCTCTGGGAGGAGCGCAACAGTTAGTTACGGTCTCGTCATCATCATCTCTCCCACAGCAGCCCGGGAGCTGGTCACAGCCCTTGGGAGATGGGCACACAAGCACTTCAGAGGATTAATATGCCCCACCCCAAGTGGAGACACAACTTCTGGGGAGTCCCATTGCAGCTGGCACAGCACAAACGCCATAGCAATGCAGACAGACTGGTGATCCCAGTGAGGGGCTGTGGGGGCCCGGGGGAGGCCAGGAGACAAGACCCAGGGGGGCTGAAGAGCAGGGGGTGGGGTCGGTTAGGACTGAGCTAAGTAGGTTTGCTTGGCTCTATGGAGTACCAGGCTCCCTGTACTGGAATAGCAAGGGGAGATGGCAGCTGGGCTGAGGGGCACTGGCAGAGCTGTGTATGATTGGCCAGGAGTGGAGGTCAGGCTGCAGGTTGGGACTGAGGGGCATCACAGGGTTGGGGAGGGCAGTCAGGAATCACTGAAGGGGGGGAAGAGGACATTGCCAGGGATGTCTGAGGGGCCCAGGCCTGGAATAGCAGGACCTGTTTGGAGCTGCATGGACGACGTTTGCCGCTGTTCCTGGCTGCAGTCTACCTGCTGGTAGAGGGCTGCTCCCTCTACCAAGCCAGTTATTGGTACCTGTCCAGCGAGTGCTATCAGTGCAGAGCAAGGCAGTTGCCTTCCCTGGCCTCCCACCGACACAGCAGCAGCAGTGTAGGTCTGTGGCTGTGCAGCAGCAGCCCCCCTGGCTAGCGCTCCCGTGCCTCCTGCCAGCGAAGAGTTAAGAGTGGGAGGAATGTGTTGAAGGGCTGCCACATACCGGTCATTCCTGTCTGACTCTGCCTTGACCTGCTTTCCCAGACTCCCTTGAGGGCTTTGTTTTTCAAGGATTCCATTTCCTTGGTTCCCCTCTGGGAGGTTGCTTGGGTCTCCAGTTGTGGGGAGGCAGAGGACAGACATGCTTGAGGAGTCTGTAGGAACATGGTTTGCTTGTGGCCTTTACAGCAGGGACAAGTTGGTTCTTGAAACAAGTCACCACAGGCAGCAAGGTAGGTTTGGAAGGGGCACCCTCCCAGGTGCACAGCATATCTGGGCTTCTTGTTAGTCCTAAACCTCACCATTACTGCTGGTACCTTACATTCCAAAGAGACCTGCTCTGGCTGCTGCTGCTGCAGAGGTCTCTGAGAGGCAGGGTTTCTGGTTTTCCCTCTACTTGCCTGCCAAAGGCTCCAGTGACATGACTTTACCTTCCCTAGAGACTGGGAGATAAGATGGCTTCTTTGGTATCCTCGATGTAAGGTCAGAGCTTACATTTGGAGACGGATGTGCCCTTAAAGTGCAGTGCTACTCTGAAAAGCCAGAGGGCAAAATGGTGCCTTGGAACTAAAGCCAGGTGGGTATTTTCTAACAAAATATTTGGCATTGAAAAATGGCAAGGTAGTGAAACCAAAACTGTTTCCAAGCAATGGCTGGTGTTGATGAATCTCCTGCTTTGGAGAAAAAATTTTTCCAAATGGTCCCGTTTCATCTTTTTTTTTTTTTAAATGAAAAGCTTCATTTTTTGGTTCAAAATTATTTTTGGTTTCAAAATTGTAGTTAATTTTATACTTTAAAAAGATTTAAACGGTCAAAATGTTTCAAAACTAGCTAAAGAAATCAGTTGATTGATCCAATCGAGAAGGTCTTTTTTGGGGGGGGTTATTGGTTTGCAGATATTTTCAAGCTCTTGACTTTTCATCCCTATGCAGCATGGTAAAACATTAAAAAATGATTGTGGGATGGGAAAAAACATTTCCTGCTCAGCTCTTCTGTCATAAATAAAGCGGGGGAGGGGGGAGCTCCCTTTTATGGACACCAAGCCAGCCAGTTAGCTATAAAATCCCTCTTGGTAGCTGTTCTCTACTTGCTTTATCTGTAAAGGGTTAAAAAGTCTGACTGCATGCATAAGTAAAAGGAAGTGAGTGGGCACGTGGCCAAAAGAGCCAATGGGAAGGCTAGAACTTTTAAAAATTGAAACAAGACTCCCCTTTTGTCGGTCTGTCTATGGTTGTTCTCCTTGAGATGAGAGACAGGGCTAGAGCTATGCTGTAAAAAGCTGTGGGCCAGGTATGAAAATCACTAGATCATACCTAGAATGACTTATTTGAAACCCCAGATATGTAGGAAATGTCTAGGAAGACGCGATTAGGTTTATCTCTCTTATTTCTTTATGGCTTGTGGACTCCTCTGTGCTAATCCCAGGTGCTTTTGTTTTGCTCATAATCTTTAAACTGGACCTTAAGAAAACCATTCTTGATGCTTAATTATTATATTTGCTCTTTTTAAATCTAGCAATAGCCTAAATTCCAGATGCATTTTCTTTCTTTTTGTTTTTAATAAAATGTACCTTTTTTAAGAACAGGATTGGGTTGTTGTGTCCTAAGAGGTTTGTGCATATGTTGTTTAATTAGCTGGTGGCAACAGCTGATTTCCTTTGTTTTTTTTCTCAGCTCTTCCCCGGGAGTGGGGTGAAAGAGCTTGAGGGTATCCCACAGGGAGTAATTCCCAAGTGCGCCTTCCTGTGTTCTCAAAGGGGTTTTTGCACGTGGATGGTGGCAGCATCTACCCATCCAAGGTCAGAGAGAAGCTGTAACCTTGGGAGTTTAATACAAGCCTGGAGTGGCCAGTATTAATTTTTAGAATCCTTGCAGGCCCCCACCTTCTGCACTCAAAGTGCCAGAGAGAGGAATCAGCCTTGACATGGTGGCAGAGCGGTGGGATCATTTTGAACCAGAAGCACAGATCTCAGCATTTTAAAAGGACACATTTTTCCTTTTGGTAGCCTGCAAAGCCAGGGAGTTCTTTCTTTCTTTCTTTCTTTCTTTCTTTCTTTTCTGCCTGAGGGAGAACAGGCATGCAAAGGGTTCAGCCTGCCAAGCCAGGGAGTCCAACAAGCAGTTTATTTTATTTTTTTCCCTAGGTTCGTGGCAACGAAATAGCTAGGCTAGAGTAGGGCAGCCCTGTGCATGAGGTTGAGGTTGGGCACTGAAACCCTAGGGAAACCAGTCTTCCCAAAGTGGCACGCCACAGAGAAGACAGACCCAGATCAAGCCCAAACATCCAGCTCCATGACGGAAATGCAGGGAGGGGATGGGGTAATGGAGATTTCCCAGAAGGGAAGGGTCAGCCCTCCTCCAACCGAGATCCCAGTGCCAGGATGGAGGGATGCCCTTAACTCAGGCTGAGTTCTAGCTCAGGACGAAAGGAGTTTCTTCCTAGAGATGACGCGCTTGGAAGCGGAGGACAAGCGCTTGGAGTTGGAAGTGGAAATGAAGCGCTTGGAGGTGGAAGAGGAGGAGAAGAGAGAGGCAAAGCGTTTGGAAGTGGAGCTGAAGCACTTACAGCTGGAAAGGGCGAAGCTGGGTCAGCCAGGTAGCCCTAACAATCCTTCTCCAGGTACCGCTCCCCATTCCAAAAAATTCCCCACAGACAAGGTAGGCGATGATCCAGAGGCCTTCTTAGAAAATTTTGAAAGGGCCGGCCTTGGGTACAACATCCCTACAGATCAGTATATGGTGGAGCCAAGGCCACAACTCAGTGGACCCTTAGCAGAGGTGGCAGCTGAAATGCCTAAAGAACACATGAACAAGTACGAACTTTTTAAACACAAGGCTAGAATTAGAATGGGACTAACACCCGAGCATGCCCGTCAGCAGTTCAGCGCTCTAAGGTAGAAACCAGAGGTGGCATTTTCCCGACATGCCTACCACATTGTAAAAAATTGGGATGCCTGGATGTCAGGAGCAAATGTTAAGTCTCTGGAAGATCTGTCTCTCCTAATACAAATGGAGCAGTTCTTAAGGGGTGTTCCTCAGGAAATAGAAAGGTACATCCTAAATGGGAAGCCCAAAACTTTAATAGAATAGGAGCCAAATTGGTGGAGGTGGCGGAGAAGAAGAAAGCTAGTAGCAGTTGGTGTGGATAACAGAAGGGGAAGCCCGAGACGACACCCCACCATCGGAGTCAGCCCAAGGCCCCCACCTCACAAGGAACAGCCCTCCACACAGCCAGGGAAACCCCAGATGCCTACTCATCCCACCACCCCACTCTCCAACCACCCACCTCGCCCCAGCCCACAGTCAGCTGGGTGATGCTTCAAATGTAATGAGCTGCAGCATATGAAGGCCAACTGCCCCAAGAACACCAGCTGACTGCAGCTCATCACCCCAGGGTCCCACGAGAGCCTTCAGGCCCAGATGCCTCGCAAATACCCCCAGAGCGAAGGGAAACTGTGAGTGTGGGCGGGAGGAAGATTACTGCGTGGAGAGACACTGGAGCACAGGTTTCAGCTACCCACCAATCCCTGGTGGACCCCAAATTCATCGACCCTGCTGCCCAGCCCAAGCTGCGCTGGACTGCTTTGAGATGGACTGTGATGATGTAGAAACCTTGCAGCGGTTTCTAGGTAGGGTTTTGTGTGTGTTTGTTGATTGGGCAGCCTCGAGGCTGTGTTCCCATTGCCATGGAAATGCACACTGGGCAGGAAGACAGTGGACATAGAATCATAGAATCTCAGGGTTGGAAGGGACCTCAGGAGGTCATCTAGTCCAACCCCCTGCTCAAAGCAGGACCTAATCCCAACTAAATCATCCCAGCCAGGGCTTTGTCAAGCCTGACCTTAAAAACCTCTAAGGAAGGAGATTCCACCACCTCCCTAGGTAACCCATTCCAGTGCTTCACCACCCTCCTAGTGAAAAAGTTTTTCCTAATATCCAATCTAAACCTCCCCCACTGCAACTTGAGACCATTACTCCTTGTTCTGTCATCTGGTACCACTGAGAACAGTCTAGATCCATCCTCTTTGGAACCCCCTTTCAGGTAGTTGAAAGCAGCTATCAAATCCCCCCTCATTCTTCTCTTCTGCAGACTAAACAATCCCAGTTCCCTCAGCCTCTCCTCATAAGTCATGTGCTCCAGCCCCCTAATCATTTTTGTTGCCCTCCGCTGGACTCTTTCCAATTTTTCCACATCCTTCTTGTAGTGTGGGGCCCAAAACTGGACACAGTACTCCAGGTGAGGCCTCACCAATGTCGAATAGAGGGGAATGATCACGTCCCTCGATCTGCTGGCAATGCCCCAACTTATACAGCCCAAAATGCCGTTAGCCTTCTTGGCAACAAGGGCACACTGTTGACTCATATCCAGCTTCTCGTCCACCGTAACCCCTAGGTCCTTTTCTGCAGAACTACTGCCTAGCCACTCGGTCCCTAGTCTGTAGCAGTGCATGGGATTCTTCCGTCCTAAGTGCAGGACTCTGCACTTGTCCTTGTTGAACCACATCAGGTTTCATGCTGCAAGCTCTAGCACCCCAGGCCTAGGCCAGGCGTAGAATTCCAATATGACCCACACCAGCCTTGTTTATGAGACAAATCATGTGACTTGGCTGTCCAGGGTGGGCCCTGAAGGTTTCTTAGATGGCAGCTAAAGTAACAATAGGCCGCAAGCCTCACCCAGCACTTAACCCAACCTTTTTGAACTTGAGGTTTAACATTTTTCTTTTTACATTTCCTCCTGGCCCTGCGCATCCTGCTTTCTGGTGGGGATCAAAAGCAAAACGAGGGCTCTGCTCACCAGATTTACGGCCTAGTGGAAACCACATCTTGGGAGAGATTCTTAGCATATTTCCAGACTGCAGCAGTTTTGGTGCACTTGTGGCTGTTTACTTGTATCAGCCCTCTCAAGCTTTGCCTATCGCTGCTCTGCAGGCACGCTGAAACCAGGGGGATTGGTACCAGCTGCAAACTGCCCATGTACACAGAGTGTCTATGTACCACTGCCCTCTAGTGGATGGCATCAGAACTGCTTTGAGTGAGTATTATCATGGCTCTGCCTAGTGGCTGGAGGCCCGGGTCTGATAAAAGCCCTACTATAGCAAATGGAGAGTCTCCTTTAGCTCAGGGAGTAGAGGCCTGTGTCTATGGCGCAGGAGAAGTTGAGTTCTCTCCCTGCTTATGGCTGTGAAGTCCAGGAATCCATGGAGTACATGTCAGAGGTAACAGCCCTTTGGCTGGAGGAAAGAAGAGAGGGAAGACCACGGGAAGAGAAAAAGGCAAGATTTCTCCCTCCAGTGCTCTGCCTAGTAGGGGAGATGGAGGGAGTGGAAAGCGCTGGGGCATGGGTGGAAACAGGAAGAGCAGCAGAATTGAATTGTGGGGCAGTCTCTTTTTTCCAGTGGGGGATTAATTTAGGCTGGGGGGAGGGTACGGAGGGAGGGATAGGCATGGCCAGATTGGAGCCTGTTGAGATTGCACTGGGTCTGTGCAACATCTCCGGAGTGGTCCTAGAGCCATGCAAGATGCATGGTGGCACAAAGCATCCATCAGGTGACTCTGCTCTAGAGGCAGCATGGAGATCAAGCTCACATGACGCCAACAATCAATTCCTTCTGGCTCCAGTGCTGACAGCAACGTGCAGCTCCCAGGTGGCTCTGTTCCAATTCTCACTATTCTGCTCAAGACTACCTGGAGACAGGCCCAGAACAAAACCCAGAGCCAAATTCCCCTGAACTTTGGGAAGGTTGAGACCTAGAGCCAAACATTGCTGCTTGAGCCCATCTCTAAACATAACACAGAGGAGTCTCTCCAGAGTCACTGATAAGTGGATTCCTCATTTTCATTCCTGATCCAGCATGGAGGGGGGGGAGGGGGGGCGAAGGAGTGTGGAAGTGGGGGCCATCCATGTCACATCAAGCAGATGGTGAAGAAATCAGCCCAGGGTAGCTCTAGTCCTTTAACAGCTCTGCTACTCATTGCCATATATTATAGCATCAGATACAATGGCAAAAAGCACTTGGTACCTCAATAATAATGTTAATTTCCTGCATCATAGTGATTGAAAAAGGATTTTATTTCACTGGTTGGCTCAAAAATATAGTTGCACTGTATCACCTGTAATAGCTTTAAACCTTTCACTGATCACATATGGGTTCGTTGGGCTATTGTGGCGCAAGACCAGAAGCCTTGGTCCTGATCCACAAAGGCTGGGTCCAGATCCAAAGTTCAGGGGGGACAGGGTAGTGTTTGGCTCTGGGGCTTTGTTCTGAGGCCCACCCTCTCCTCCATTATGGAGGCTGGGGAATTATAACACCATATGCAGCTGCAGCTGTCCCTGCAATAATATTACTTAGGGTATATTTACACTGCAAAAGTTGTGCACAGCCTAGCATACCTGCCCTAGCTTGAATCCAGCTAGCACAGGTAACAACAACCAAAAAGACAGTGCAGCGTGGGCTAGTAAGCCGAGTACATACCCAGGGCTCATGCTGGGTTGTACTACCTGCCCTGTGCTGTTTTCATTGCTATTGTTAGCCATTCTAGCTGGATTCATGCTAACCCCGGTAGACTAACCCTGCACAGCTTTTGTGGTATAGACATACCCAGAGGGTACTTAACACAGTACCCCTTAGCGTAGTCACACTGAATTTACTTTGCACCAGCTTCGTGGAGAGTAAAATACACTCCTTGTCAGAGAGCCAGCACAAGGGTCTATTCACCACTTAGGTCCTACTTAAGCTCTCCTTGTTGGTTTTCGCCACAAGGGAGAATGTTTCCATTTGTGCCCTTTACTTGGCTAGTCAGTTTGACCCTCTGTTGTTAGTCAAATTCATTTCCAGTTTTCATTCCCTTAATCCCTGTGATACTGCACCCGATATTCTTCACAGTGATATTATGATATGATTATGGCATAATCATGATGCATTTTGTACAAAAGGGGTCATGTGAGGTGTCATTGGAAAAGTTATGATTTGCTGAATATGATTATCCTATTTGTATGCATGTATCATTTTTGTATCTGAAGTTTTGAAAAACAGATCCCCAGTCAATATTCATATGGGCTTACTCTGGAAAACACCCACAGCCAGCCTTTCAGGTACAACAATGAGGAAGTCAGACAGGGCTGATGACCAATCAGCAAAGAAAATGGACTAATGGCATTTGGGGCTGTATAAGTAGGAGCATTGCCAGCAGATCGAGGGATGTGATCATTCCCCTCTATTCAGCATTGGTGAGGCCTCATCTGGAGTACTGTGTCCAGTTTTGGGCCCCACACTACAAGAAGGATGTGGAAAAATTGGAAAGAGTCCAGCGGAGGGCAACAAAAATGATTAGGGGGCTGGAGCACATGAGTTATGAGGAGAGGCTGAGGGAACTGGGATTGTTTAGTCTGCAGAAGAGAAGAATGAGGGGGGATTTGATAGCTGCTTTCAACTACCTGAAAGGGGGTTCCAAAGAGGATGGATCTAGACTGTTCTCAGTGGTACCAGATGACAGAACAAGGAGTAATGGTCTCAAGTTGCAGTGGGGGAGGTTTAGGTTGGATATTAGGAAAAACTTTTTCACTAGGAGGGTGGTGAAGCAGTTGAATGGGTTACCTAGGGAGGTGGTGGAATCTCCTTCCTTAGAGGTTTTTAAGGTCAGGCTTGACAAAGCCCTGGCTGGGATGATTTAGTTGGGGATTGGTCCTGCTTTGAGCAGGGGGTTGGACTAGATGACCTCCTGAGGTCCCTTCCAACTCTGATATTGTATGATTCTATGACTGTGGAATAGTTTAACCTTCCTGTGGGCGTTTTGACCAGCCTGTAAGCAATGTCTGCTATAACACTGCAAGATCATGTGACCAGACCACATGTCTCTGGACTCCAGATGTCAGAATTTTTCCCACAGATTGGGCTGGGAACCAAGTTTTAAAAGAAAGAGTTCCGCCCTATGCTAAAGCTATATAAGGCAGGGGAGTGACATCATCTGTTGTTCTTCACTCCCCACATGAGAAGACTCCTGGAAACACTTGAGGAACAAAGACTGAACTGGGGGGATGTGCTAGACCCAGGCTAAAGGGATTTCTAGCCTGTGTATGAAGACCTGAGAAACCCAAGCTGTAAAGCTAATGCCGTGTGTGCCTTAAGAATCTACAAGTCTGCCTGTACCATCAGTTAGGGTGAGAATCTGCTATTCTTATCCAATCTGCCTAGTATAATAAGCTTAGGTTGCGTTTTTGTTTATTTGCTAGGTAATCCACTTTGATCTGTTTGCTATCCCTTATAATCACTTAAAATCTATCTTTTGTAGTTAATAAATTTATTTTATGTTTTAATCTAAACCAGTGAATTTGGAATGAAGTGTGTGGGAATCTTAGCTCAGATAGGCTGTTGCATATTCCTCTCCACATTGAGGGGGGAAGTGGTGAAATCTATGAGCTTACGCTGTAGTTCCCTGTACAGCGCAAGACAGTATAATTTTGGGTTTATGCTCCAGAAGGGCATGCGCGCCTGGGGAGCTGAGAGTTACTTTGGCTTTAGTCAGAGACCCTGCATGTAACTGCAGCTGGGTGTGTTCCTACCTCTGTATATGCTGGTGGAAATGTAAGACCAGGAGCGTGTCTGCAGCTTGTCACAGCAGTACAGTTTGAGAGGGAGCCCAGGCTGGTGGGTCAGAGGGCTCAGTGGTACCCCAGTTCCAGGTGGCACCCCATGGGGAACCTATCACAATCCCCCTGCCCTGTTGGTGTTTGGATTTACAACACTGCAGGGAAAAGTTTAACAGTAATTTAAAAAAAAATTATAAACCAACCTGATGTGATTATTATTTTTCTTTTAAATCATAAACTAAAATATTTCCAGTCATATTAGGTATTTTTTAATCCCTTCTGGCTTTGTAAACAAAATATAAATACTCAGTTGACAACATCCCTTTAAACTGAATAAAAATTAAAACTCCCCGCCAGATTCTGATCTCAGGTTCACCAATGTAAATCAGGAGTAACCCCTCTGACTGTGACGTCAGTACTAAGTGGCGTTGCATTGCTTTACTTAAGCTGTCAATTCTTTGGATGGGGACCGGCTTGTTGTTCTGTATCTGAACAGCACCTAGCACAATGGGGCCTGGGTCCATGACTCGGACTGCTAGACACTATGACAATACAAATAATAAAATATCTTTGTATTAACATTACAGTTACTGAGAGCAGATTTTAGCCCTAGAGATTTGGCTAAATGTTGTGTGTCCTAAAGCAGAACAATTTGGGCTTGATTTCAGAAGCCCTGAATACCCACTATTCCAGCTGAAGGCAAAGAGAACTGCAGGTGCTCAGTACCTCTGACAATCAGACCCAAGAAGTCTTAGACTGGGCACTCAGGAACATAGACAAAACCAGAGGTCGCATTTGAAACTTTTCACCTTAGTTCCTATTTGGGGTGCATTGGTGTCAGATTATAAATAATAAAATACACCCAGATCACAGCTGTATTCTTACTGTGAGGCTGGGGACTAGGATTTGTAATGTCACTAGCAAGCCTGCACAAAAATACAGCCCCGTATTGTACAGCTGGGCACAGTTTAGACTATAGAGCTATCTACCGATATAGCATGTAATCTACAGATACTGGTAGTGCCTGGTACAGTAATAACCCTTGTTTTATTTAACCTAAATCATCAGCAAACTCCACTTGGAAACAGAGAAAAGCCCCAAAGATTGAAGAAAAGTTAAGTATAAAAATATTTAAAATAATCACTCTCATTTTCCTCATGTTCTTAAAATTGAGAAATACTTTTTTTGTCTCCAGGGGCTGCTGGAATGGAGAAACGTCTTATGCCCCACTGTATCATGCACCCCAGAAGCAGACATCTCAAGTGCCATCTTGAAAGCGTTGAATTTGGGTTGGGAGGTGGGGTCAGGTGTCATGCGTTCCTCCCTGTGTGGATCACGACCTGCAAGGGGAAAATAAGAGCACTCAGCAAGTGGTTGGAAAATGCTCATTCCTCCCCCCCCCCCAAAAAATAAAGTCCTGTGTGGCCCTTCCCCTGCCCCTTTTGTTGGCAAGCATGCATTTAGTAAAAATTTACAATTTTTGAAAACCAAAAACTAAACTGAAAAACTAAAATGTTTACTGGAAATGTGCACAGAAAATCTGCAGTAATAAAGACCAAAATGAGCATTTTAAGTTTTGGTCAAAAAGCTAATTTTCACTGAAAAAAAAATTTCAATGGAAAAATTTGACAATTTATTGTGGCTTGTTATGTGAAGGGAGGGGTAGCCCAGCTAAGGTTCAGCTGTCAACTAGCACAGCCATCATGGCCCAGATCCTGAAAGGGAGTTAGGTACCAGAGAGCTACAGAACAATCTGGAAATCCCAGACCCCATAAAATACAGCCTGGTCTTCCCTGGGATCATAGAATCATAGAATATGAGGGTTGGAAGGGACCTCAGGAGGTCATCTAGTCCAACCCCCTGCTCAAAGCCAGTATGGTCCGCTTGATACTGGCTGCCCAACTAAATCATCCCAGCCAGGGCTTTGTCAAGCCTGACCTTAAAAGCCTCTAAGGAAGGAGATTCCACCACCTCCCTAGGTAACCCATTCCAGTGCTTCACCACCCTCCTAGTGAAAAAGTTTTTCCTAATATCCAATCTAAACCTCCCCCACTGCAACTTGAGACCATTACTCCTTGTTCTGTCATCTGGTACCACTGAGAACAGTCTAGATCCATCCTCTTTGGAACTCCCTTTCAGGTAGTTGAAAGCAGCTATCGAATTCCCCCTCATTCTTCTCTTCTGCAGACTAAACAATCCCAGTTCCCTCAGCCTCTCCTCATAAGTCATGTGCTCCAGCCCCCTAATCATTTTTGTTGCCCTCCGCTGGACTCTTTCCAATTTTTCCACATCCTTCTTGTAGTGTGGGGCCCAAAACTGGACACAGTACTCCAGATGAGGCCTCACCAATGTCGAATAGAGGGGAATGATCACGTCCCTCGATCTGCTGGCAATGCCCCTACTTATACAGCCCAAAATGCCGTTAGCCTTCTTGGCAACAAGGGCACACTGTTGACTCATATCCAGCTTCTCGTCCACTGTAACCCCTAGGTCCTTTTCTGCAGAACTGCTGCCTAGCCATTCGGTCCCTAGTCTGTAACAGTGAATGGGATTCTTCCGTCCTAAGTGCAGGACTCTGCACTTGTCCTTGTTGAACCTCATCAGGTTTCTTTTGGCCCAATCCTCTAATTTGTCTAGGTCCCTCTGTATCCTATCCCTACCCTCCAG
>QXTE01000146.1:3925988-4027781 GCA_003942145.1 Platysternon megacephalum
GATCACGTCCCTCGATCTGCTGGCAATGCCCCTACTTATACAGCCCAAAATGCCGTTAGCCTTCTTGGCAACAAGGGCACACTGTTGACTCATATCCAGCTTCTCGTCCACCGTAACCCCTAGGTCCTTTTCTGCAGAACTGCTGCCTAGCCACTCGGTCCCTAGTCTGTAACAGTGCATGGGATTCTTCCGTCCTAAGTGCAGGACTCTGCACTTGTCCTTGTTGAACCTCATCAGGTTTCTTTTGGCCCAATCCTCTAATTTGTCTAGGTCCCTCTGTATCCTATCCCTACCCTCCAGCGTATCTACCACTCCTCCCAGTTTAGTGTCATCTGCAAATTTGCTGAGAGTGCAGTCCACGCCATCCTCCAGATCATTAATGAAGATATTGAACAAAACCGGCCCCAGGACCGACCCTTGGGGCACTCCGCTTGAAACCGGCTGCCAACTAGACATGGAGCCGTTGATCACTACCCGTTGAGCCCGACGATCTAGCCAGCTTTCTATCCACCTTATAGTCCATTCATCCAGTCCATACTTCTTTAACTTGCTGGCAAGAATACTGTGGGAGACTGTATCAAAAGCTTTGCTAAAGTCAAGGAATAACACATCCACTGCTTTCCCCTCATCCACAGACCCAGTTTTCTCCTCATAGAAGGCAATTAGGTTAGTCAGGCATGACTTGCTGTTGGTGAATCCATGCTGACTGTTCCTGATCACTTTCCTCTCCTCTAAGTGCTTCAGAATTGATTCCTTGAAGACCTGCTCCATGATTTTTCCAGGGATTGAGGTGAGGCTGACTGGCCTGTAGTTCCTCAGATCCTCCTCCTTCTCTTTTTTAAAGATGAGCACTACATTAGCCTTTTTCCAGTCATCCGGGACCTCCCCCGATCGCCATGAGTTTTCAAAGATAATGGCCGGGGGAAGGAGACCAAAGCCCTGAGGTAAGTGGGGAAATGGGATACCGGGAGGAAGCACAAACAGGAGAGTGCAAGAGGGGATCTGGAGGACCTATGGATGAAACCCTGGCCCCACTGAAATCAATGGCAAAGCTCCCACTGATGTTAATGGGGCCAGGATTTCAGCCTGTGAGTTTAATTGAAATCCACAACTCGTAGAATGCCGGCAAGGCATCCTGTCCCACTGTGGCATGGAGCCCTGGCGGGGGAAGCAGCTCCCAGGACCCCTAGCAGTGCCTGGCAGGAATCCCTCCACCTTCTAAGGCTGTGTGATGTCTGTAGCCCGCAGTCCTCCCTGTCAGTGCCTTGGCTGGCATGGGAGTTATTTTTTTTCCATTCAGGACCAAGCGTGAGCCAGTTGCAAAGTATGTTTTTTATGAGAAAAATGTAAAGAAAAATAATTTAATTTCCCCCCCCTCTTGGTTACTGTGTCCAAACCAACTGCTGTCACTTGGCAGTCCTGGGAGAGCTTCACTGCGGCAGTCCTGTTTGTGCTGGTTTCCCTAGCTGTGCGCTTATGGTGTTCACAGAGACACCACAGTGCTTCCCAAACATGCACAGAGAGGGCTGCGGTGGGACCTGTGTAGGAGCAACCCTGGGCTGAGGAGGGGCAAGGTAGGGGATGGTGGGGCTGGGGACAGCACGCAACGTGTTTCTGTGCTCCTGGCTTGTGAAGCAGGCTGTTTGGAGCTGCCAGCTCTGGTGGAAGTTAGAGCAGCCCTGAGGTTGCTCTAACTTGTCCCAGGGTCAAACTGACCCTCTCCAGTGGCCTCTGGGATAGGGAAAGTGGAAAGGTAGCATAATTCCCCTACGTGCACCAAGTGCTGCTTTGACTCACTTGGGTAACTAGCCCCTTTGGCTGAGGCTCTCCATGTGCTTCACAGACAATCCCTTAATCATCATGCCCCCTGTGCAAAGATTCACCACATCTTACAGGTGGAGACCTAAGGAGGTTAAAGGCCTGATTTCTAGAGGTGGCGAAGTCAATGAGAGTGGCTGGTGCTCAGCACCTCTGAAAACCAAGCCATAAGTGACTTGCCCATGGTCACCCAGTGGATCAGTGGCAGAGCTGGGACGAGGACCCAGAGCTCCGGGTCCCTAGTCATGTGCCTGAACTACCCTAGGCTGTGCAAAGCAGCAGAGTGTGGGGAACAAGCCTGCACAGGCCTGGCATGGGGGAAGCAGGTGGTAGGAGTGTAGGAAATGACCTAAGAGGCACTTGGTGTTTCTTGCTTAAGAATTAACGATGGAGACATCTCATGGGAATGGTGTTGATGAGACCACAGCCTAACTTTGAGCAAGGGAGCAAAGCACGGTGTTTTTAGTTCTGTGGCAGAGGGCTGCTTGGGGAGCAGATCATTCTGAAGGTGGCAGCTGGATACAGAACTACTCCATTTCAGGTGCCAACTGTTGCTCCACTAGACCAGGGTTCTCAAACTCTGGGTTGGGACCCCATTTTAATGGAGTCGCCCAGACAGGTGTTGGCCCTGGGCCCCACCACATCTGAAGCCCAAGCCCAATCCCCACCATCCAGGGCTAAGGTTACATGCCCCCCACCCAGGGTAGAAGCCGTTGGGTTTCAGCTTTGCCCCTACCCCCCCATCCAGGGCAACAGGGCTCAGGAGGGCTCAGTCTTTTGTCCCCTCTCCTGGGGCTGTGTAGTAATTGTTGTTGTCAGAAGAGGGTCATGATGCAATGAAGTTTGAGAATTGCTGCACTAGACCCTCAAATCTAGTTCTGGAAAGACCCGTCCCCCCCATTCAAGTACCATTTCTGCATTTCCCACGCCCCTCCACAATAGCAATTTCCTGGCAGCTCCATCCTCACATTTCCCTTTTCATCTTTAAGTCCACACCACCAAGAAGTGATGGAGGCAGAAGAAGAAAGAGGTGAGATGCCTGGATACCGCAGCAATGGGCACCATGGAAGAACCCAGGGAGACAGACAAGGAGTGGGAAGAGTTTCACAAGTGCTCTTACTGGGCAATTTTGCAGTTTGTAGTGGCAACATAGCGTCCAGTATAGTGAATATTGCACCTCACAACATTGTTAGTGAAGTCTGACTCCAGCACTATGTACTTGGGGTTCACTTGAACCTGAGAAAACAAGACAAAGACCACATCAGGAAACCGTTCCTCTGATAGCCAGTGGAGAGAGAGAGAGAGAGAGAGAGAGAGAGTGTGTTATACCCCTTTCCCATCCCTTGTGTCTAGCTTGTAAGTTAGTCAGGGCAAGGACTAGCTCCTACTCTGTGGCTGTACAGCACCTAGTGCAATGGGGCCCAGTTCTTGGTGGGTCCCTGGGCTCTACTGTAATGTACATTATCATGTGTAACTAGAATTTTTTGCAATAAAAATGCACATTTATGGGGTGTGGGGGGTATTCCTTTTAGGGAAATAAACTGTCATGGGCAGTTTTGCTTTTATACTGTCACATTTTTTAGTTTTATGGTTTCTTCTACAGGTAAAACACCTCCACTTTCTTCCAAGAAAACAGCTTGTCATCCTGACGCAACCATCTTGCTTCTTTGTAGCAAATGGTCAAAAAAAAAAAAAAGTGTAAACAAAGTCAAATTCAGCCCTGGTGTAATTAGGCTTAGCTTCCCTTGAACTGAATGGCATTGTGCCTGCTTGCAGCAGGGCTTAATTTGGTCCTAAAAATGTGTTTGTGTATGAGTACACAATGGCTCTCTTTCCATCTGTTCTCAGGGGTGACCAGCTATTGTTTCATTTTCATACCCCTCCCCCACCCCCACTGTTACTGCTAATTGCCAATGTGTAGCTTGTGACTGGCCCTCCATGCAGCTGCTTCTGTCCTCAGAAGAATGTCTGATCAGCCTTGTTATTCACATGCTGTGTGGATGGATGTTCACAACCAAGGGGACCGGCAATGGGGCTGTGGACACACACAAACCAAAATCCAGTACCATGGATTTCACGAGTAACTGCCTAGCTCTATTCATGGCAATGGCCCATACAGAGAAGTCCTACATTACAGGGAAACCAACCTTTAGGATGTAATTTCCAGGCTGAACGTCTGTTATGTCAATCCATTGGCAATCGATGTCAGCATTGTAGGTGTCATAGCAACCGGGACTCAAACCCTGACAGAAGGAAAGAGCAGTGCTCATGCTTCATAAGGCCCAGACAGAACCATCAGTTCATCTAGTCTGACCTCCTGCATAACACAGGGTTTGGACTTTGCTTTTTATCTTTAGCATTTCTCATTTTTCCTTTTCTGTTGTTCCCTCTCTTTCTTTATATAGAGATATGTTCAGGAATTACCCACACTGCTCAATTCTGTGCAGGTGGCCTGTCTAGTCTGCAACTTCTGCTAATGCAAAACACGTTTTCCTCCCAGGAGCAGTGTTGCAGAGTCCATTCCATGTGGGCAAAGGAATCCAGTTCAGGTTCTTCTCCTTCCTAAGGGCTGCATGCAGAGTCCATTCCGGGTGGACACAATAATCTAGTTCAGGTGTTTTGAATGTAAAGGGAATGAGCAGTCTGAGGACTCTGTCCATTAAATGTGATGCCTGTGATGGCTATATAAAAATACTGGAATGGATTCCTGTGCCCATCTGAATAACTATTTTACCTCATTTCAGGAAAAATTGGTGCATCTGTGTTTTGCTCACCCCTGTTGCAGCAGAGCCGAGACTCACCGGTGCGGCACCTCTTACTGGTAGTTTGGGAATTAGCTCATCCAGCACTCAGAGCATCCTCTGCTGGCCAGTGGACCACCTGCCTCATGCCCCTCCTGTACCCCAGTGCCCTTTACCTCAGGGTTCTGCCCCAGCAGTACCCCCACACTCTGGGTCTCCCCTCCCAGGGGAACCCCCAACCCTCTACACCCACCTTGCCTCAGTGGCTACTGCTAGTCATCATCTAGCCCCTGCTCACTGGGGCAAACTGCAGTCTGTCATGGCCACTCATCATTGGCAAGGAGGTTGGACCAGCTGCCTCTGCCTAACCCCAGGCTGCACTTCCCAGCCCCAGTACCTGCATATGCCCTTAACAAGGCCTCAGCCTGGGGAGTTGCCAGGCTGGAGCTCCCCAGCTCCTCTTGCCCTTCCCCAGCACTGCTTTGTTTCAGGTACCCTATTCCCAGACAGCTATCTTTCTCCCTCCAAGACTGGAGAGAAACTGAGCCAGCTCCTCCCCGAGCCCTTATAACAGCCTAGCCTTTTTCCACCAGAGAGGGGTAACTGCCCAGCTACACCTATATATGCCCTGTCCCAGACACCTGCCCCTTTTGCGGCGTGAGGGAGACCCTGATGCACATTTACCTGGAGTGCGCCAGGTTGCAGCCCCTATACCGGCTCCTCACAAACATTCTGTTACGTTTCTGGCTGCACTTTTCTCCTCACCTCCTTCTTTATGCACTCCCTATCCGTGGCCCCACGAAGTCACGGGACCTCCTGGTCAACTTCCTCCTGGCCCTGGCTAAAACAGCCATCTATGCAACCAGGGAGAGGGGGTTAGCCAATGGAGACTCCTGTGATTGTGGGGCCTGTTTCCGATCCTCTGTCCGTTCACGTATCCGGGCAGAGTTCCTCTGGGCGGCATCCACTGGCTCCCTTGATGCCTTCGAGGAGCAGTGGGCGCTGTCTGGGGTTCTCTGCTCGGTGTCCCCATCAGGTTCCCTTCTTTTGACCCTCTGACCGCACTCCTGTCCCTGTTATTTCCTTAGTTATCCCCCGAAATCAGTTGGGTTTCAGGTCCTGTAGATCCTCCCCTTAGGCTGGGGGGGGATCCTTTAGCAGTGGGCGGGCTTCCGCCCGCCCACATCCCGGACCCCAAATAGGTACACCTATATATGTGAGCATCAGAAAGATTCAAGTGTGGAGTGCACACTAGTCCTATATACATATAACAGCACTACTGAGTGCTCAGCCAAAGATACTGCTGCCTCGGGTGCCTCTCCTTCCCCAGGCAAGCCCAGGAAACAGAGGCGCCAGAACTGGGGGAGGGGGGGCCTTGCCGGTCCACTTTTCACCAGGGTGGACTCTGCCCCCTTCCCCTCCTCTCCGGCCCACCCCAGCCAGGCCAGAGTGGAGGGAGCCCGCCCGGGGAGCCCGGGCAGCAGCTGTGGGGGAGACTAGGTCCCTCCACCTGCCAGGGGTGTGGGGTGGCTGAGGGTACCCCTGGCCCATGTCCCCCGCCCAGGGCAGGTGGAGGGACCTAGGCTCCCCACAGCTGCCCGCCTGGCTCATATCATAGCCAGGCTATGGCTCTGAGCCCCACTCCTCCCCCGGGGCTGGAGCCAGGTCTGGAAGAGCTGCGCAGGCAGCTGTGGGGAGCCTGGGTCCCTCTACGTGCCCTAGGCAGGGAGCCCAGAACACAGGCAGGGGGCTGCTTTTGCTAACCAGCCCCCCTCTGGCTTGGTGGGGGGTGGGGTCGCCCCCCCCCCTTTGGGGAGGGCTCTGGCACCCATGCCAGGAAATCAATAGGACATGCCCACCTGAGCCTGCTTGATATTCCAGAGGGAGGTGTAACACTTGCACTGGTATGATGCCATGAGGAAGATTCCTGACCAGGTCTGGACACTCACTAATCCCTTCTCCAGCTCCCAGAGGTGACTGTCCCTGCCCACTCACACAGCTGGGTGTCCTAGGAGACTGGGGCCAGTAGGGGAAGAAAGCCCTGCACTAAATCGCAGTCAGAAGGTGGAGTGGCCCTGGATCTATTGGATACATCTCCCCCTCCTCTCACCTGGGTGTGTGAAGTGCAGGCATAGCGCTTCAGGTTCCCAAAGTCGCAGGTGGTATCCTCCAGACAGAAGCTAGCCTTGTGGCCCTCGGCCACCTTCCTCCCTGTGGGCGCATCCAGCAGGTCGTAGTGGCTGAACTCATCCATGCTGTGGTAGTGCCTGGGGGAAACCCAGGGCAGAGGCATGTACCACAGAGATATTCACAGATGCATGCTGGGTGGGTGCAGGGGCATCAGAGCAGCCCAGGAGTGGGTGGGGGCAGGGAAAGTGGCAGGATCCCAGATCCTCCCCACCCCACATTGGGGAAATGCTGTGGCTCTGAGCGATGGAGTGTGCGGTTTCTTGAAAGCCACCTGCTCCCATAATGCATCAGTCACAGAATTAGAAGCCCGACCTTCTCTTTGCCCATGGTGCTCAGTTCAGGGGTCTATGATGATGTGGCCTGACCCTTTGGGACCAGCACAGGACACTCACCCTGAGCAGCATGGGGCTTATGGAGACAGGAGGGGGAGCTGGCAGGGAAATGGTTTTAGGGTTCGGGGGTGGGATAAATAAATTTTGCAGAGAAAGGAAGAAAGAAAAGAGGAGCAAAGGAAAAAAGAAAGAAGAAAAGGGTTGGAGTGAGGGAACAAGAAAATGGAGAGAGGAAGCAAGGTGGGTGCAGGAATGGAGGAGGCCAGTCCATTGATCTATAGCCAGGGGTGGCTCTCACCCTCAGCATATTGACGTAGGCCCCAATTCAGCAAAACGCTGAAGCATGTGCTCAAGCTACTTTACTGAACCAGAGCCTGGGTGGCTCCCCATGGCTGGATACCAGCCTCTGCCTACCAAAGGAAGGTCCCAGTGGCAAGGCCCTGTCACCCAGAGATAGACTAGTAAGGTGCTGAAGAGTGCCAAGTTCTCCTCAACTTACTGGTGGCAGCTGTGCCACTCCCAGTTGTGGCGGGGGCGGTTGGGCAGGAAGTCTGCTGTGCCCTGGTTCTTCACCCGCTGTGGGAACCTCAGCAGCACCCGGATATCGTAGTCGGTGGCCTCGGGAGTGTAGGCGGTGCTGAAGGGGTTAAAAGGAAGGAAATGGGGGAGATGAGTGAAAGTCACTTCACCCTGAAAGCAGCTGGGGACATCTGAGCACTAGAGGGGCTGAGGGATGGGGCTGGGTGAGCTTGTACTTGGAGCGGAGGGAATTTTTTTCAGTGAATAGATTTTTTTGCTGAAAAATGCATTTTTTTTTTGGCTCAGAAACTGTTCCTGAATTCGGGTTAAAGCTGATGTATCATCCCTTTTGGGTTTGATTTTATGTCAAAACTTTTTGTTTCAGCTTTTCAGTTTGAAGCAGCATTTTCTTTTCCAATGTGGCTAGTTAAAAAAAACAAATGGGTGGTGGTGGTGAAAACACATGAAGATGGCTGAATCAGAACAAAAAACTTGAAAGCAGATTAATTTCAAAACAAATGCAACATTCCAAAATTAGATTTTCCAAGTTTTCAATTTAATGAAATGTTTTGAAAAAACATGGTTTTCGTTTGAATTGAACTGGCCTTTTCTTCAGCCAAACCGAAAAATCCATTATTTGCTCAGTTCAGCTTGTTATAACCTGCCCCTGGGGGTGGGGGGGAAACGCTTAGTCCTATTTCCAGGCAATTTGGGCTTATTCTAACATTTATTCAGTTGATGAGAACTTTTCTATTGATTTCAATAGCTGTTGCGTCAGACCAGATTTTCAAAGGAGTTCAGGGTCAGATTCCCAGATGCTCATCACCCAAGTTCAGCATTAGATTTTGCCAATAGGCTCCACTCCCAGTAGTAGGGTGACCATATTTCCCAAAGGGAAAATGGGACACCACACGAGGCTGGCCTGAGGCGCCCGCCTCCCTCCCCGCCCCCCGCCGCCTCCGCGTGGGGCTGGGGCGGGTATTGCTGCTTGCTTGAGCCCTGCCTCCCCCCCGACCAGGCCTGGCACTACTGCTTGCCCCCCCCCAGTAGGTTCCTCTGCACCCCACTTTTCTGACAAAACTGGGCATTTGTCCTGTTTCCTCTTGCCAACTGATCAAGTCAGCAAGAGCAAATGGGACAAATGCCCACTTTTGCCAAAAAAGTCGGGATGGCCGGGACAGGGCTTAAAAAAGGGATGGTCCCGGGCAAAACGGGATATGGTCACCCTACAGTTAGGCTCCCAAATAAGGGCCAAATTTTCACGAGGGCTCATCCATCAACGACTCCCGGTGTGATGCTGATGGGCAGATTGTCAAAAGAGCTCAGCGCCCAATGTGAACCCAGTGCTCTGGGTTCTGGTGAAAATCTGGCCCCTTGTTTTGGTGTCTAGAGCACTGAGTTCTTCTGAGTATTCTGGCTGTAGCAAGTGGCTCTTTGAAGCTTTGCTCAGCAGTATGGGAGCTAGAGCAGATTTGAAAAATAACAGCAAATAAATCTGTATTAAGATTCTCCTTAGTGGAAAAAAGATTTTTTTTTTTAAAAAGGACAGAGCCTCCCCGCCTCGCAACTTGCAAAGTTTCCCCCCCAAAAAACTCTCAGCACTCACATTTCCCCCTTTTATTACCATCATGGCATACCCTGTTAAAGAAGATCAGAAGCTGCTCCACATTGGCCAGGAGATCTCACTTCTTCTACCAGGAAAAGGCACTGCTACCCCATTGGAGGAGAAGTGTGACAAGGCTGAGGCATCAATTGCTAAATTGTTGGGTTTAAGTGGTGCTAAATTTGCTGAGAACAGCTGCCCAGCTCCGAGTGGGCTCTTCACACAAAGTTCATTTTGAGCACAGGAACTGATTGCAATTCTATGTGTGCTCTCAACTTTACAGTGCGGAGAAGCTGAGATGAGTCATTGCAAGGGGAACAAAAATACATCAAGTAAAATAACCCAGCCCCTCATTAAGATCACTACGAGCCACATCTGCTAATACTGTGCATTCCAAAGCACATCTGCTTAATTAAGGCCAGATTCTGATACCCTTACTCCTGTCAAACAACACCTTACTACACTGGTGTTAATGGCACTATGTGCAGAGTAAGATACTAGCCAATGTGTGCAGCAATATCAGAATCTGGTCCTTACCAAGCAAAGGCAATGTTTCATTATATTCAGCACAGCACTGCCTTAAGCAGCTACAGAAATGCCAAGTAAATTCCAGAGACTATTATTGCTGTTGGCATCTATCTATCTATCTATCTATCTATCTATCTATCTATCTATCTATCTATCTAATCTAATTTAATAGAACATAATCACCAATATATTCAGTGTATGAACTAGAAAGAACAGTTACACTAATCTTCAAATTCCATTGTATCCACAGTGAATGAGGGTAGATTTTCATAAGCACAAATGATTTTTTCGAATAAAAAAAAGTTTTCGTTGAATTTTTTTGACCCTTCTCGGAAATCTGGACATGTGCAGAAAAGGGCTGTACAACAGTAAAACTACAATCCTCAGATTCATTCTCTCCTAGATTTCCTGTTTAGTGCCTTTGCTGGCCACATGTTTGCACACCTCTGAATTCACAGCTGGCAACGGAAGCGGAAACGTTATTGCAATATCTCTATCCTGTTCAACCAGAACCAAGCAGTTCTTGGGCCTACCCACATGATCTATGGGCCCCAAGAGCTTTCCAAATTCAACCAGATTTTCAGCTGGCCCATCATTAATACCAAGGTAGCGACAACAGTATCATGAACTCCAAACATTCAAAAATCATGAGTTGGTCATTCAAAAATCACTAGATCATTCAAAATCATTCAAAAATCATTGTCTTAAAAATCTCGAGATTGAAAAAATTGGATTCTTTTTCTTTGCCTTCAGGTTTCTGGGCCTTTAAGTTTCATGTTTTTAAGCTTTTTTCTGCAACCACGAGGGTTAGAAACTTCTTTTATAAAGGAAAGTTCAGATTCTCCCCTAATCTCCTGACTCCAGGAGCTGGGGATTCAGGGAGAACCCTAAATAGCACAAAACTCATGATATAATCACAAGAGTTGGCAACATGGAGTCACCCATCTCCTTACCTGGCGAGGCACTTTTCCTCAGCAGCACAGCGGAGAGAATAGAGGTGAGCTCTCTGGATGTAGGTGGAGGCCTGGACATAGTTTGGATCAGGTACTAAGTCAGGGAGGCCTGTAAAAGATGGAGACGTAGCCTGAGAAAAACCTGAAAATACACCAGCCACTTAAAGACTAATGGGAGCTGCTCGCTGTGTGCATCTGACATAGCAGTATTCTCAGACTTGGAGGCAGCTGCTCCTAACCTTGTTGAGAAGGCTTGCCTTGGTGACTGCCATGTTTTTTTAATTTCAGCTAAAGATGGAAAATCCTCCTCGCTTCCCCCCTCTAACCCCCATTTCATTGGCAAATCAAACTCTTACATTTTCAAAGGCTGGCTGCTCCATCCGGCCTCCTGGAACTGATTAAATGAAAGATTCCATTGGCTGGGTTACCCATCAGATTTGCAATGGATTGTGGCTTCTTTTTCCTTCCAAACCAGCAGAGATAGCAATTACCTTAGTACCAACCTGGCTGGGGAGACAGCACCTGAAATGAGTTCTTCCTATTTAATGATTTATTTTTAAGTGAATTTAGTGGGCATGAAAGGTGTTAGATTAACAGCCTTGGTAACATGCCAGGGAATCCACAGACAAGTGATAGCAGAGAAATCAGTAATGGAAGCTTTTGATCTCTTCACTCCTTTTGGCTAGACCACACCACCTCTCCGGGTGATTTACTAGGAATCTGAAAAGGAAAAGAGGCTGCCAAGATGCTGTGCATTCTAGTTCTGGGTGCTGTGATGGTTACAAATGGTACTGACAGGGCTTTTCCAGGGAACTAATGCCCTCTGCATTATCTATTAGACAATCTGATTGCTTAAATTCTCTCTCGATGTTCCACTGAACTCAGAATGTATCATACTCAGAAAGGGGAGGGCATAATCTTGGCCCCAGTGAAGTCAATGGGAGTTTTGTGTTTGGCCTCAATGAGGTCAAGATTTCACCCCGAGTGTTCATCCTTTCCTCTGAATTCATTGACTGGTGCTTGGTCCTGTTTTTATGTTGTTCCACTTCAGCATTGCTTGCATGTTAAATACATATGGTATTTTCATTTTAAAAAAAATCCAAGTTACTTCCAGATATCTCCATTTCTGTGCTACTGCAGCATTACCAGTGTGCGATGGTCAGGAGCACCGCCAGCTTTTTCGGCACCCTAGGCGGCGGAAGGTCCCGCCCCCAAAATTCCGCTGACGACCACCGGGGCGCTGGCGCCCCCCAAATAGTAGTGCCCTAGGCAACCGCCTAGGTCGCCTAATGGGTTGCGCCGGCCCTGGCGATGGTGCAGGGAGGGAAGGAGATCTACTGCTTTTTCATGTTTATTTTGTGTGTCAAAATGAAAAGCACAGCATTTTGAGGGAGGACAGGGATATGCGATGGTTAGAGCTGGGGAACTGAGTGTCTAGGCTATTACCAGCTCTCTCTTAGCCTGTCTGTGCCAAGTTTCCTCATCTCTAAATGGGAGAAACAGAATGGCTCTGTCTCTTTGGAATGTTGTGAGGCTTAAATACCTAGTGGTTGTAAAGTACTTTGAGATCCTTTGATGAAATGTGCTATCGAAGGCAAACATTTTTATTATTCACTTATGCGGAAATATTAGATAGATAGATAGATAGATAGATAGATAGATAGAGTTCACTAAGGGCCCAATCCAACTCATATTAAAGTCATTGGAAAAAAACTATCATTGGGGATTGGAGTGAATTATTATTCAGTGGGTTAGATTGAGCCCTAAACTCCCGAAGTCCTGTCCCAGCAAGCACAGGGATCCACAGAAAGGTGTGGGGCAGGGGGCAGGATTCTCTGGGGACAGACAGTCTCTCCTTCCGTTATTCCCAAGTCCTGGTCAGGAATGTGGCAGGGATAACACCAGGAAATTACAAACACAAGTTTCAGGAATTCTGACCAGGCAAAGGATCTGGGGATGGGCTTGTGGTGAAACACACTTGGACTATATACAAAAGTTGGCGGCAGAATGCTAACGTAACTTACATTGATCAAACCTAATAGTGTAGACATGGTCTGTGAAACCAACATCTCACAAGCTGGATACTGGGACTTAGTGAGAGGAGAATGATCATTACAACACTACAAAAGGGCTAGTCCAGGCTGTTGCTGCCTTGCTGGAGTATGGGGCACCGTAACTCTGGTTGAGATATAACAGGAGAGAGATTAATATTTTGCAAAAGTATAGAAGGTGGCAAATAGGGAGCTAATCTAGTTATGAGAAGAGGTGAAGGGCCAAGATTTACCTTCCTTCGCACTGAAAGGGGTGTATGATGCAGATGTTTCCACAGTTAAACAGGAAAGAGAAGGTGGTGCCATAGGCGCTGACTCCGTGGGTGCTGCAGGGCCGGAGCACCCATGAAAAAAAATTAGTGGATGCTTAGCACCCACCGGCAGCTAGCTCCTCCCCCTTCCCCTCCCACCCAGTGCCTCCCACTTGCTGGTAGCCCTGCTGATCAACTCCTCCCCATCCCTCCCAGTGCCTCCTGCCCGCTGAAGATCAGCAGTTCCATGGCATGCAGGAGGCGCTGGGCAGAGGGGGAGGAGCAGGGATGGGAAGAGGCAGGGCAGCGGTCGGGTGGGGGTGGAGGGAAGGGGTGGAGTGGGGGTTGAGCACCTCCAGGGAAAGGAAGAAGCCGGAGTCTGTGGGTGGTGCCATCAAAAGGTCAATTGCAGAAATCAGAGCTGCAAAGTCTGTAGGTGGCCAGCCGATGCAGGCTTCTCCTGCATTTTTAAGTACATCAGAAGCAGGAAGCCAGCTAAACAACCAGTGGGGCCACTGGATGATTGAGATGCTAATGGAGCATTCAAGTACGATAAGGTCATTGCGGAGAAACTAAATGAATTCTTTGCATTGGTCTTCATGGCTGAGAATGTGAGGGAGACCTCCCAAACCTGAGCCATTCTTTTTAGGTGACAAATCTGAGGAACTGTTCCATACAGAGGTGTCATTAGAGGAGATTTTGGAACAAATTGATAAATTAAACAGTAATAAGTCACCAGGACCAGATGGCATTCACCCAAGAGTTCTGAAGGAACTCAAATGTGAAATTGCAGAACTTCTAACTGTGGTATGCAACCTTAAAATCATTTAAATCACCCTCTGTACCAAATGACTGGAGGATAGATAATGTGACACCAATTTTTTAAAAGGGCTCCAGAGGTGATCCCGGCAATTACAGCCTGACATCAGTACTGGGCAAACTGTTTGAAACTATAGTAAAGAACAGAATTGTCAGCCACATAGATGAACATAATTTGTTGTGGAAGAGTCAACATGGTTTTTGTAAAGGGAAATCATGCCTCACCAACCTACTAGAATTCTTTGAGGGACTCAACAAGCCTGTGGACAAGGGGGATCCAGTGGATATAGTGTACTTAGATTTTCAGAAAGTCTTTGACAAGGTCCCTCACCAAAGGCTCTTAAGCAAAGTAAGCTGTCATGAGATAAGAGGGAAGGTCCTCTCATGTATCAGTAACTGGTTAAAAGATAGGAAACAAAGGGTAGGAATAAATAGTCAGTTTTCAGAATGGAGAGAGGTAAATAGTAGTGTCCGCCAGGGGTCTGTACTGGGACTAGTACTATCTAACATATTCATAAATGATCTGGAAAAAGGGGTAAACAGTGAGGTGGCAAAATTTGCAGATGATACAAAACTACTTAAGTTAAGTCCAAAGCAGACTGCAAAGAGTTACAAAAGGATCTCACAAAACTAGGTGACTGGGCAACAAAATGACAGATGAAATTCAATGTTGATAAGTGCAAAGTAATTCACACTGGAAAACATAATCCCAACTATACATATAAAATGATGGGGTCTAAATTAGCTGTTACCATTCAAGAAAGAGACCTTGGAGTCATTGTGGATAGTTCTCTGAAAACCTCCGCTCAACGTGCAGTGGCAGTCAAAAAAGCTAACAGAATGTTGGGAATCATTAAGAAAAGGATAGCTAATAAGACAGAAAATATCATATTGCCTCTATATAAATCCATGATGTGCTCACATTTTGAACACTGCGTGCAGATGTGGTCGTTCCATCTCAAAAGGGATATACTGGAATAGGAAAAGGTTCAGAAAAAGGCAACAAAAATGATTGGGGTATGGAACAGCTTCCATGTGAGGAGAGATTAATAAGACTGGGACTTTTCAGCTTGGAAAAGAGACGACTAAGGGGGGATATGACAGAGGTCTATGAAATCATGACTGGTATGGAGAAAGTAAATAAGGAAGTGTTATTTACTTCTTCTCATAACACAAGAACTAGGGGTCACCAAATGAAATGAATAGGCAACAGGTTTAAAACAAACAAAAGGAAGTATTTCTTGACACAATGCACAGCCAACATGTGGAACTCTTTGCCAGAGGATGTTGTGAAGGCCAAGATTATAACAGGGTTCAAAAAAGAACTAGATAAATTAATGGAGGGTAGGTCCATCAATGACTAATAGCCAGGATGGGCAGGGATGGTATCCCTAGCCTGTTTGCCAGAAGCTGGGAATGGGCGACAAGGAATGGATCACTTGATGATTACCTACTGTATTCATTCCCTCTGGGGCACCTGGCATTGGCCACTGTCGGAAGACAGGATATTGAGCTAGATGGACCTTTGGTCTGACATGGTATGGCTGTTCTTATGTTCCTCTAACATAGTCTCCAGTGCTTTGTGCAGCCCGCTTTGTACAGTCCAAGGGCTGGGGCTCCTACTCCTTCCCTTGGGACGTTACATCCCAGCCAAAGATTCTAAAGCAAGGGGATGCAGCTGAAGGGGAGAAAGGCTCCTTTGGGAGAATTGCTTTTACAGAGGGGGCAACTATCCCAGGGAATGGACTTCAACCTGGAGCACAACCAGGGAAAAGGCTCAGAAGATAGTGGGAGAGACATCGAAAGCAGGGCCAAGTTCAGACCATGGGGGGCCCTAGAGAAACCCCACATGGTGCCCCTGTGGCCCTATCCCTGAGTCATGACCCCCCTCCCACTCCTTCGGGAGGCTGCAGGAGTCAGAATTAAGATGAATGGGGCAGTCCACACCTCTTGGAACTATGGTTTCGGGCTGCCTGTAGACTCAGGCAGGCATCGGTTACACCCAGTTCACCTTGTCAAGCTTTCTTTGCATCCATGAGGGCCAAACACAATGTTTGTGTTAGCTGAGGCTCTGCTCTCAGGTTGTGACTCCAGGAGCCAGGACGCTAGGCATGGGCAATAGTGCCCTGAGCCAGGCATCAAAACACGTTGCACATTGCACACACCTGGCAGCTAGTGAGGCAAGTGTACAGAGCAGGAATGGGATGCCTGGGCTCCTGGCCCTTCATGCTCCTCCAGCACATTCCCATCAGACTCTCCTGTTTCCAGGGTCCAAAGCGAGGCAAAGTAAGTACTCAGTGCCAGCCGCCCCGACGTTGCCAAGGGATGTCTTCCCATCTCGCTTTAGAAGAGTAGATTAGCTCGCAATGGCTTAGCATCAGCTTATCCTCGTTCTTGTGCCGTATCCCCAGACCAGCCTCACGCCTCAGGAAGGAGGCCCGTGCTGGAAGATGAAGCCTCATAGCAGAAGCAGAGGAGGCAAGATGTTGGCAATGGCTGGGAGAGGGCTGGGTTAGGAGATAGGGCTGGGCGGAAGCCAAGTCATTACAGAGCTCAGCTGGAAGTAGAGCCTCAGTCTTCAGAGTCCCTGAAGGGCAGTGGCAAGAAAATGACGTGATCCCATTACTATGAATGGGGGAGTGAGTTTGGCCTGATGGTTGGACCTGGGGGGAGCTGGGACTCTTCCATTTGCACCTCTGGCCTCAGTCCCAGTGTGACAATTACTGGGGAAATTGCTTTACCTTGCTGTGCTGCAGTTCCGCTAACCTCCCTCATGGGGACTCATGAGGCTGGACAAGTTTGCACTTATAAAAGGCTTTTAGATCCTGCCGCAGGGTGACTATGGTCTAGAGGGCTGGGCTTCAGGGGATCTGGGTGCTATTCCTCAGCTCTGCCATTGACTCCCTGTGGGATCTTGGGCAAGTCTCTTCTATGTGCTGTGCCTCAGTTTCCCTCTCTGTTGAATGGGGATAATGCTGCACACCCCTGTTTGCAAACCACCATCACCTCTATGGGTGACAAGCTCCAGTTGTTATTTAAATACCTGGATACACTGTGCTGTACAAGTGGAAGGATGACCACTTATCCCCAGCATCAGCGCTGATGCCCCAGCAGACCAATCCCCAAATTCTACAGCCCCCATCTCCCCCTTTCTTCTGTATTTCAGAGTGCATTAAGATCTCACTGTTATGGCATAGTCCTCCTCCTTTGACTGCAATTTCTAATGGATCTGCAGCCCAGCTTCACACAGCAGAGCAGCCCAGGTGAGCTTCAGACAATCTGGGATGCTTGTGCAGAGTGAGCTTTACGTGGCTCACCCTTTGCCTGTGTTGCAACAAGCCTTCCTCTGTGCTGCAATGGGTTTGCTGAATTCCAGAGACTTCAGCTCTGCTCCAGCTCCTGCTGGAGTCAGTGGGAACCTTTCCATCGGTTTCAACGGGAACTGGATCAGGTCCTGAGTGTTTTTGTTTTTTTTCAGAGAACAATGCCTTCTTGTTTCTTGGACTGCTTTCCCTGGAGAAATCACGTCACTAGATTGGATCTTGTTTCCTGCCTCTATGCTTGGTCATTTCTGGTGATGTAATGCACAGGGGGATTCGAACACAAAGACAAGGAGAAGGCGTCAGGGGAAGCAACTGTTTTTTCGAAAGAAACTGTTCCCTAAAAAGAAAAGAAAAAAAGAACACCCCAGGCTGATCAGCCATGCTTCGGGGAACGAATTCAGAACTGGGCCCCATCCTTCTTGCTTGATGATTTGTGCCTACATTATAGAAAGGAAGATTGCCAGGGGATTGGTCATTATTTATAAAAATGTTTCCTTTTCACTGATGTTTATAATAAATCTTGGGAACTTGAGACAGCAATCAGATTTCTTTACCAGCATGGATCCTCCCTCCCCCCAAGTTTCTGCACTGCCTTGTTATTGTAGGGCTGCTCAAAAGCACTGGGCAGAGCACAGTGGTTTGTTATTGTAGGGTTGCTTATGAGTGCAGGGCTGTACTCCCTGATTTGTTATTCGAATCACTCAATAGTGCTGGACTGTGCATGCTGGTTGGCAATCGAAGGGGGCTCACTAATCCTGGGTTGCACATACTGGTTTGTTATTGTAGGGTTGCTTTCAAGCGCTGGGCTGCATGACCTGCTCAATCAATGGGAGTTCTGTCTGAGGAAGCACTGAGAAAGAATGGGAAGATTTGGTCTTTATGTCAAGAATCCTCAACATATTTGAATAATAACTGAATATAAAACTTTCTTGATTGTGGCTTAAGCAACTGTCAAGTGTACCTGTTAAAGAACCACAAGTGTGCTTGAGGACAGCATTAATGGATGTACAAGTCTTACAAAGATCATTTAACTAAGTTCTTCTGTTCCTTTCCAATCAAGATGCTAGTCCAGGGGTCGGCAACCTTTCAGAAGTGGTGTGCCGAGTCTTCATTTATTCACTCTAATTTAAGGTTTCGCATGCCAGTCATACATTTTAACATTTTTAGAAGGTCTCTTTCTATAAGTCTATAACATATAACTAAACTATTGTTGTATGTAAAGTAAATAATGTTTTTAAAATGTTTAAAAAGCTTCATTTAAAATTAAATTAAAATGCAGAGCCCCCCGGACCGGTGGCCAGGACCCGGGCAGTGTGAGTGCCACTGAAAATCAGCTTGCGTGCTGAACGTGCCATAGGTTGCCTACCCCTGTGCTAGTCTTTCTTTCATTCTTTCTTTCTTAATTCAGTGCTGGTAAAAGGAGGCAGATTGGCAGCCTCACTACATGTGGTAGCTCAAAGAAAGGGGAAACATTTCATGAAAATTTTATCAACATTTCCCCACACCTTTTTGAAAATTGAAATTTTGAAAATTCCTCAAAAAACAAACAAAAACAATCAAACAAACAGGCCTTCCCTGCCAACCAACCCCATAGTTAGTTGAAAAATTGTTCATCGACATTATCCAGATTTTTTTTGTTTTGAAATTTCACGTCAACATCCAAAAAATGTTGATTAAAAAAACTTGTTCGTTGCCCTTTTCCTATGGCTTCACTACAACAAGAGGTGGGGGTTTACATCGAGATAGTGATGGGAGTGCTGTTTGGGGCACAGAACAGAGGGCTGGGAGTCAGAGCTCCTGGGTTATGTTTCTGGCTCTTGCCACTGACTTGCTGTATGATAAGTTCCTTTCTTATAGTTTATCCTTCCATAAAATGGGTACGGTGGTTACTTGCACAAATGTTAGGAAAGGAGCTGTACAACTGTAGAGTGTTATTGCAAGACACCTCCAACAAGTGATGTGTTTGAAATGAAACCTGACAGAGGCCGGAGGGAGGAGACAGCAGGATATGGAACCATTTGCTTTAGATCACCAGTTCAAACCCATTTGTTAGAGGTCAAGTGACTCCATCATCAAACCACCCCTGCAATGTGTGCAGATTATCGCCTTTGTCTCAGAGGAAGGCCAAGAACTGATTGGGCCACGCATGTTGAACTGTACTCTCCCACCTCGAGCCCCAGGTCAGGCCTGAGGCACACAAGGCTGAAGGCAAAGTGAGCTGAGCTTTGCATTTCTGCTACTGGGGCTGTGGCCAAGGAGAGCCTTCCGTCCCCAGAGGGATCCAAGTGAACTTGAGTAAAACTGAGATCTTGTTGGCAATGCAGCCCCTTTCCCCTTTTAGCTCTGTAAGTCGAACCAGCTGGACTCAGAGTTAGAGGGAGCAGAGCTCATTAAACCATCAGCTTTATGTTCCTGTACATGTAAGTGCTTCAGTGCCCAGATACTACTGTGATGGGCACCCTTTAAGGATCCGATCCATTGCCTACTGAAGACAGTGGAAAGACTCCAGTTGGCTTTAATAAGAGGCCCTAAATTCCTGATATAAACAGACTGTAGAAAGCCCAAGGAATCAATGAACCACAAAAGTTGGAAAGAAAGAGAGCAATGGAAAGTGACCTCGCTCCATAAGATAGGAATGAAGTGGAGATGCAGGATGCTAGTTGGTTAAAAAATCCCAGTGATTTTTGTAGGAATTTTTGGAAAAAAACAAAACCCTTTTTTTCCCCTCCTGAAATTTCCTATGAACATTGCCTGGGGTTTTTCAACAAAAGAAACCTCAAACCCCAAAACATTTGGTTTTTGAAAAATCATTTTGGGGTTAAAAAATCAGTTTCTGCTAACAATTTTTCATTGCAAAATGGAATAATTTGATCAGAATTAAGATTTTCTGCAAAAATGTTCATTTTTGGCCAAAAAGCCTTTTTTGATTGAAAAAAAATGCCCTACAGCATCCAGGGTCAGCCTCAGCTTCCCAGCAAACTGATCTGCCATGGAATGTTGCTGTTACCAGTAGGCAAGGCGGCCCAAGGAACGGGGATACTCTCCCTCTCATTCCCTTCCCCTCCAGGTGCCATAACGTGTGCCATAAGTGCCATCATTAAAAGCCATCTCAGCTGACAAAGGCAAACTGCCAGTTCTCCAGTCACTCTGGCTGCAAAGCCCTGACTTTCCACTTGTTCTTTTCTTCATCTGGGTTTATGACTATGCCCACAAGCCAGGTACCAGTGATGCTTTGATAAGTCCTCAGCAGCTAACCTGAACCTTTGGCAACTGGAGCCAATGCCATGCCAAGGGCTAAATGGCTCCAGTCATAACGATCAAAGGTATTCCATGGCTGTAGTGTCTGAGCACATCCCAGTCTTTCATACATTTATCCTCACAGCAGCCTGGGGAGGTGGGTTTTAACTTAAAAATAAATCTATTCTTTTTTTCTGGCCAAACTGCTCACCAAATTCAACCCAAATTTGCATCTAGTTTCAGGTGATCCACAGTTGCATTTTTGATGAATAAACTGTTAATCCAAAAATCTTCAGTTCTACCAGGCAGTTTAAAACAACAGAAAGTCTGGTTCCACTGGATCAAAGGTTGCCCCAAAATGGCATGTCCTGATCTTTGCCTAGGGATAAGGCAATAGTGTCTTGTGTAAGCTCATGGATACTGGACACTGTTTCCAATCCATCAAGCCAAGAATTTTTAATAAAAAAACAAAGTCTCAGATAATCAAATTTAAAAAAAACAAAAAACAAAAAAAAAACCATAAGAGGACCCCAAAATGCCACCATGTCTGAACAGCAGCGTAAAAGAGGTGGTTAGAGGCAAAACAGCAACCTTTAAAATTGGAAGTCAAATCCTACTGAGGAAAATTAAAAGGAGCATAAACTCTGGCCAGTCAAGTGTCAAAATACAATAAGGCAGGCGAAGAAAGAATTTGAAGAGCAACAACAACAAAAAAACTAACAGATTTTTTTTAAGTACATCAGAAGCAGGAAGCTGCTAAACAATCAGTGGGGCCACTGGACGATCGAGGAGCTACAGGAGCACACAAGGAAGACAAGGCCATTGCAGAGAAACAAAATGAATTCTTTGCATCGGTCTTCACCGCCGAGGATGTGGGGAACACCCCCACACGCAAGCCATTCTTGTAGATGACAAATCCAAGGAACTGAGGTGTCAATACAGGAGCTTTTGGAACAAACTGATAAATTAAACGGTAGTAAGTCGCCAGGACCAGATTGTATTCACCCAAGAGTTTTTATATCGATCGATCGATCGATCGATCGATCGATAGATAGATAGATAGATAGATAGATAGATAGATAGATATACAGGCAGTCCTCGTACTTACGACACAATTGATTCCTGAAAATTGCATAGTAAGTTGAAACGTCGTAACTCAGAACCGCAAGCCACTCCATTGCGGGACCGAGCGTCATAAAGTCGAAACCAATTGTTGTAAGTTGAATCAGGGTGTCAATTCAGAAGTATCGGAAGTGCCGTTCGTTGTAAGTCAAACGTCGTAAAGTCAAGGACTGCCTGTGTGTGTGTATAGATAGATAGATATGTGTGTGTGTGTGTATTAGGGCTGTCGATTAATTGCAGTTACCTCATGCAATTAACTCAAAAAAATTAATCGTGATTAAAAAATTTAATCGCAGTTAACCGCAGTTTTAATCACACTGTTAAACAACAGAATACCAATTGAAATTTATTAAATATTTTGGATGTTTTTCTACATTTTTATATCTATTGTATTCTGTATTGTAATTGAAATCAAAGTGTATATTATTTTTGATTACAAATATTTGCACTGTAAAAATGATAAACAAAAGAAATAGTATTTTTCAATTCACCTCATACAAGTACTGTAGTGCAACTTACAAATGTAGATTTTTTTTGTTACATAACTGCGCTCAAAAACAAAACTATGTAAAACTTTAGAGCCTACAAGTCCACTCAGTCCTACTTCTTGTTCAGCCAATTACTAAGAGAAACAAGTTTGGTTACATTTATAGGAGATAATGCTGCCCTCTTCTTATTTACAATGTCACCAAAAAGTGAGAACAGGCATTTGCATGGCACTTTTGTAGCTGGCATTGAAAAGTATTTACGTGCCAGATATGCTAAATATTCATATGCCCCTTCATGCTTCATCCACCATTCCAGAGGACATGCTTCCATGCTGATGACGCTCATTAAAAAAAGAATGCATTAATTACATTTGTGACTGAACTCCTTGGGGGAGAACTGTATGTCTCCTGCTCTGTTTTACCCACCATTCTGCCATATATTTCATGTTATAGCAATCTTGGATGATGACCCAGCACATGTTGTTCATTTTAAGAACACTTTCACTGCACATTTGACAAAACGCAAAGAAGGTACTATGACAGGGTCAGGCCAGATGGCTACAAGAGAGTGGTCGAAGGTAGATACATTAGTTCCAGGTTAAGCAGGTCGCTTTTCCCTGGGTAAGATAACAGGGACTATTCCAGAACACTCAGGAACTTTCTAGAACTAATTAAGGCAGGCAGGATAATTAGGACACCTGTAGCCAATTGGGAAGCTGCTAGAATTAATGAAGGCTAATCAGGACACCTGGTTTAAAAAGGCTCTCACTCCAGTTAGTGAGGTGTGCCTAAGGAGCTGGGAGTGAGAGGATGTGCTGCTGGAGGACTGCGGAGTACAAGCATTAACAGACATCAGGAGGAAGGTCTGTGGTGAGGACAAAGAAGGTGTTGGGAGGAGGCCATGGGGAAGTAGCCCAGGAAATTGTAGCTGTCGCGCAGCTGTTCCAGAAGGCATGCTAGACAGCTGCAGTCCACAGGGCTCTGGGCTGGAAACCGGGGTAGATGGCGAGCCTGGGTTCCCCCCAAACCTCCCAACTCCTGATCCAACACAGGAGGTTCCACCAGAGGGGAAGGTCTCTGGGCTGTTCCCCGACTCACATGGTGGATCAGCAGAAACTGCGGGGATTGTTCTTACTCTTTTCCCCCATACTGGCCAGTGATGAGGTTATCTGAGTGAACAGCAGATTTGAGCCACGAAAGTGGCCAAACTGAGGGCTACTGTGAATCTCTGAGGCAAGCAAAATCCACCAATAAGTGCAGGACCCACCGTGATAGAGGAGGAACTTTATCACAGTGCCAATGTGAGATTTCTAAAGATAGCTACAGCACTCGACTCAAGGTTTAAGAATCTGAAGTGCCTTCCAAAATCTGAGAGGGAAGAGGTGTGGAGCATGTTTTCAGAAGTCTTAAAAAAGCAACACTCCAAGGCGGAAACTACAGAATCTGAACCACCAAAAAAGAAAATCAACCTTCTGCTGGTGGCAACTGACTCAGGTAATGAAAATAAACATGTATCAGTTAGGGTGACCAGATGTCCCAATTTTATAGGGACAGTCCCGATATTTGGGGCTTTTTCTTATATAGGCACGTATTACCCCCCACCCTGTCCCGATTTTTCACACTTTCTATATGGTCACCCTAGTGTCGGTCCGCACTGCTTTGGATTGTTATCGAGCAGAACCCATCATCAGCATGGACGCATGTCCTCTGGAATGGAGGTTGAAGGTTCATATTAAGAGACATATGAATCTTTAGCGCATCTGGCATGTAAATATCTTGCAATGCCAGCTACAACAGTGCCATGAGAATGCCTGTTCTCACTTTCAGGTGACATTGTAAACAAGAAGCGGGCAGCATTATCTCCTTCAAATGTAACCAAACTTGTTTGTCTGAGCGATTGATTGAACAAGAAGTAGGACTGAGTGGACTTGCAGGGTCTAAAATTTTACATTGCTTTATTTTTGAATGCAGATTTTTTTGTACATAATCCTACATTTGTAAGTTCAACTTTCATGATAAAGAGATTGCACTACAGTACTTGTATTGGGTGAATTGAAAAATACTATTTCTTTTTTTTTTTACAGTGCAAGTACTTGTAATCAAAAATGAATATAAACTGAGCACTGTACACTTTGTATTTTGTGTTGTAATTTAAATCAATATATTTGAAAATGTAGAAAACATCCAAAAATATTTAAATAAATTGTATTCTATTATTGTTTAACAGTGTGATTGATCGCGCGGTTAATCGCGATTAATTTTTCACTTGACAGCCCTAATATATATAAAAGGCTCCAGAGGCAATGATGGAATTACAGGCCGGTAAACCTAACTTCACCAGGCAAATTGGTCAAAACTATAGTAAAGGACACAATTATCAGACACCTAGATTAACACAATTTGTTGGGGAAGAGTCAACATGGCTTGTGTAAAAGGAAATCATACCTCACCATGTACACCTGTACCCTGATATAACGCTGTCCTCGGGAGCCAAAACATCTTACTGTGTTATAGGTGAAACCGCATTATATTGAACTTGCTTTGATCTGCCGGAGCGCGCAGCCCCGCCCCCCTGGAGCGCTGCTTTACCACATTATATCCGAATTCGTGTAGAGGTGTATTAGAATTCTTTGAGAGTGTCAACAATCATGTGGAGAAGGGGGATCCAGTGGATATAGTGTACTTGGACTTTGAGAATGTACAACAAAGGCTCTTAAGCAAAGTAAGCAGCCATGGGATAAGAGGAAAGGCCTCTCATGGATCGGTAACTTGTTAAAAGATAGGAAACAAAGGGTAGGAATATAAAGTCAGTTTTTACCATGGAGACAGGTAAATAGTGGATACACCCAAGCAGGGGTGCCGGAACAGTGGGGGACCAATAGGCCAGTCCCATTCACTTTTTGCCACGGGCCTGACCCCTGCCTGTCCTCTTCCTCCCAAGATCCCGCCCCCCAGCCAGGCCAGAAGCTGGAGCCTGGCTCAGGTCAGAGCATGCCATCTGAGTCCCCCACCCAGGGCAGATGGAGGGTCCGTGGCTCCTCACAGCTGCCTGGGTGGCTCTTACCATGGCCTGGCTGCAGCTCTTCTGACCCCAAGGCCCCACCCCCAGGCTGTAAGCAAGAGCTGGGTTGGAGTAAGAGCTGTGCAGGCAGCTGTAGGGAGCCGTGGACCCTCCACCAGCCCTGGGCAGGATACCCCAGGGTCTGGGACATGGGCCAGGGGCTGCTGTCATGTCCCCCCACCCCAGGCAGGTGAAGGGCCCTGGGCTCCCCGTCCCGGCTCCCGGTTGGCCAGGGGGCGGGGCCTCAGGGGAAAAAGGAGGGGCAGGGTGGGCCACAGAGGGGGAGGGGCCTTGTGGCCTCCACTTTTAGAAAGAATCCATCGCCCCTGCTCCCAAGGATCTGTACTGCAACCAGTGCTGTTCAACATATTCATAAATGATCTGGAAAAGGGGGTAAACAGTGGGGCGGCAAAATTTGCAGATGATACAAAAATTATTGAAAATAGTTAAGTTCAAAGCTGGCTGTGAAGAGTTACAAAGGTATCTCACCAAACCACAGAACTGTGCAACAAAATGGCAGATGAAATTCAATATTGATAAGTGTAAAGTCATGTACAGTGGAAAAAATAATTCCAACTATACATACAAAATGATGGAGTCTAAATTAGCTGTTACCAGTCAAGAAAGATCGTGGAGTCATTGTAGACAGTTCTCTGAAAATATTTGCTCAATGTGCATCTGCAGTCAAAAAAGCTAAGAGAATGTTAGGAACCACTAGGAAAGGGATCGATTGTAGGACAGAAAATATCATGCCACTATATTAATCCATGCTGTGCTCACACACAGAATAATGTGTGCAGTTCTGGTTGCACCATCTTAAAAAAGATAGAATTGGAAAAGGTACAGAGAAGGGCAACAAAAATGATTGGGGTATGGAACAGCTTCTGTACAAGGAGAGAACAGGACTACTCCACTTAGAAAAGAGACGACTAAGATTGGATATGACAAAGGACTATAAAATCGTGAATGCAGTGGAGAATGCAGTCAATCTGTGGAAGTTGTTCCCAGAGGATGTTGTGAGGGCAAAAGGTGTAACCCGATTCCAAAAAGAACTAGATAATTTCATAGTCAGAACCTTGCACAAAAGTGTTAGCTCCCTCTGGACAGTGAGGGTCCCCGCAAGACCCACGCACAGCAAGTGCAACTATCACACTGCAGACACCAATCATGCTGTGAAACCTGCCCACCAGCTGGCAGACACAGCATGGGGGGAATCAATCTTATCTATTGTGCCCATAGCACACACACACCAGTGTATTGGTGGACAGAGTGAGAGTATGACATGTGTGGCTGGGGAGCAGCGTGCATGGAGGCAGCCAGCCATGGGAGGGGTCTCACAGGGCAGCTTGCTGAGCCACATGTACTGTGCTCACTGTGGACCAATAACAGCAGTCCCTTCAGACAGGCACAATTGCCAGAGGCTTCAACTGAGTTGTGCCTGAATGAAGGCTGCAGGATTGAGCTGCCCTTCTGATAACTACACATGTCTAGAGCTAGAGACCAGGAAGACCTGGGTTCAATTCCCAGCTCTGCCAGTGACCCATGTGGGATGTTGGGCAAGTCCCTTCACCTCCTTGTGCCTCAGTTTCCCCACCTGTAAAAGGGGGATAGTGGCAGGGTTGGCCTTAGGGGTGGAGCACCCAGGCAACTGCCCATGAGTGTGATGCACAGATATTGCTCAACCCCCCCCCCCCAATGTTCCTCCATGCTCCCCTAGGGGGCGGTGAGTGGGGAAGCAAGGAGCAACACCAAGCACTTATGCAGCCTAGGTGGGAAAAGTGACCTGGATGCAGGGGGCCCTGATGTCGGTCCTCACTTCCCCCCCTCAGCTTCCTAGGGGTGTGCGGAGGAACAGGGGTGGGGAGAGCGAGCAGCAATGCCAGCTGCTTCATGCATCTAGGTCAGTTTCCCCACATGGGTGCAGGAGAGGGGTGCAGGGCTTAAGGGGCAAAGGGGGCACAATGCAGGGGTTGGGGCACAAGAAAGAGGCAGGGGTTGGGGAGCCATGGGGGTCAGGGCAATGGGAGGCACTACACCCACAGGGATCAGGAGCACCAAAATGCTAGTTTGCACAGGGTGCCATTTTCCCTGAAGCCGGGCCTCGTTAGCAGTACTGAGCTCCTTTGTAAATTGATTTGAGATTACTGATGAAAAGAGCTAGGTATTATTATTACTGACTGTTTCCAAAGAGGGAGGGGTTTCAAGGGTTTGGAGCGAGGGACCCCAGGATTCTATTTCCAGCACTGCTGCCATTTTACTGGGTGACCGTGGGCATGTCACTTACTCTGTCAGTGCCTCAGTTTCCCCACCTATAAAATAGGAATAGTAACATGGACCTACCTCACACATGGTTCATTCGTCAATTTTGCAAACTGCTTTGAGATCCTCACATGGAAAGACATTTAAAAGTCTATAAGTAATTACACACACACACACACAGAGTGGAACAAACAGGTACCTCTGGACTGGAACCCACAAGGGTTCTACTAGCAACACTACCCAACAGTTTATAGGAGGAGACTAACTTCTCTAATTGAAGCTGCTCAGGGACTTGCAGCTCAGCCAGAATGTAATTACTCAGCCTGGAAGCTGGCCAGGACACTGGGGCTAACACCTCCTGTGAAAAGTGTCACAGGAACTTTAATGCCCACAAGCGGTCAGACCCTGGAGTTTATGGCTCAGCGGAAGGACACAGGAGCCCCACCTGTGAGTGCTGAGAGAGCAGAGGAGGGAGGGGGTCTGTTATTCCACTGGTACCCTGAACTCATATGTGCTAGTAAATGTGAAGAAAAATCCCAGCCCTCCAAAACCAAGCCGCCTACAGAGTGAACACAAATCCCTGTGGGAAACCAAGACAGCTATGCTGGGTTGAGTGGTTGCTAGGTGACCTGAGTACATATATGGAAAGAAACATGAAAATAAATCTAATCAGAGACATGTGGAGGCAAGGGGAGGAAAGTGGTTCTGATGCAGAAACTGCTCAGAGCAGAATGGCCAGGACTCTTGGAGACAGCCCTCTCCTTGACGGGAGCTGAGGAGGTCAGGCAATGGGATGCCCCCTTCAGTACCCCGCCAGGCAGAATTCTGATCACATCTTCTTTAGATGTTTTATAAGGGGTGGTTGCCCCTTGCCCTATTCTGTTCCCCTTACTCGGATGGAGAGATTGGCCAGAGTCACAAAGTTCAGACCCAAACATTTCAAGCTAGCTTTACTCCAGTTACCATGGAGCAGCGAAGCGGCATCAGTGCGCACTTCATGAGGGTTTGAGGTGGGCTGGTAGCACCCAAGTGCTGCCGCAGCTTCGCTACTCCAGTGCCTGACCTAGCTAGCTCAAAACTAGCTCTGGTACATCCACATGAGCTGCAATCACACCCCAGAATCGCACTGCTGATGTACCCTTAAAAGTTGAAATGTAATGGCCCTGGAGTGCTCTGGTCCCAGGTCCCATTTGGTAGCAGCTGCCAGGCACCCTGCAAGAACCACAGGTTTTGTCTACCTGGTTTTGGGGGAAGGAGAAGGGAACTGAGGGAAGATTGGGATGGTGTTTGGCTCATGGAACAATCCTGTCACCAGTACAGTCCCCTTGGTTCTCCTGGCCAACCAGTCCACTGATGGAGAGAGCGTTCCTGGGATGACTGGTCACTTATGAAAAATACTCTTGAGAGAGGGGGCAGTGTTGCCAATTCTCACAATTTAATCCCAAATCTCATGATAATTGGTGTTTGTTTTAAATCTCCAGCTTCTGGAATCATGTGATGATGATGCTTTAATTTTTTTAAAGTAAGTTTCTAGTCCTTGTGGTTGGAGAGAGAAGCCTGAGGACAACCAGAAAGCAAAGCAAAAGAACCTCAGATTTATCAAGGATTTTTTTAATCTCTCAAGTTTTAGGGCCTGACTCGCAATTTTTGAACATTCTGGATTGACCAATGAGGATTCTCGTTATTGTTTCGATTTCCCAAGTCACACATTCCCTGTGGATCTTTGTCTGGATTGCTTAAGGACAGAAAAGCAAAACATGTAAGTGGGTTTCCAATGAAAAGGTGTTAAACTAGATCAAGAGGAGAGAAGGAGGCAAGAGACAGAGACAAATGGCAGCAGATGAAGCGAAAGAGAGAGAAAGAGAAATAGAAGACTTAAATATAACAAAAGATGCAATGGAGAAAGTGAAACAAGTGCTGGAAATAAATATTAAGGTAAAAGGAAGGAGAAAGAAAATGGATGGGGAAGAGGAAAGAATTGACACCAGAGAGCATGTTAACAGCAGAGAGAGAGAAAAAAATAAATGGTAGTGTAAATGGAACAAAGAGCATGGGGATTGCGTTTATTTTAGAAAGTTCACATGTGTTTAGTATTGCAAGTTGACAAGAATATATACACACTCAGCTCCCCTTTGCCTCTGCAGCCCTGTAGCGGGGTGGTCACCAGTTCCTGCCCTGAGGGGCTTAGAACAGCCCAGCAGAGAGCTATGGCAAGGGGAAAAGCTGCTAGGCTGATTGGGGAAGCAGCTACAGCTGGGCCACGCCCCAGTCAGGCCTCAGCTGGCCCTATATAAGAGGCTGGAAGCCAGGCGCTCAGAAGTCTCTCTCTGCCTTCAGAGAGAGAAGGGCCTGGCTGCAGGGAGCTAGAGACAGGGTACCTGAGTGGAGCAGGGCTGGGGAAAGGCAGAGGAGCTGGGGAGCTCCAGCCTGGAAAGCCCCAGGCTGCGGCCTAGCAAAAGGCAACAGGTACTGGGGGTGCAGAGGGCAGCCCAGGGGTAGGCCAAGGCAGCAGGTCCAAACCCAACCTTGCCAGTGATGAGTAGGCTGATACTGCGGTCTGCCCCAGGGTGTGGGGCTAGACGATGACTGGCAGTAGTCTTATACTGAGGCGAGGTGGGGATAGTGGGTGGGGGTTCCCTGGGTAGGGGAGACCCTAAGACTGAGGGGTTACTGCTAGGGGGTAGCACCCCAGGTACAAGGGCACTGTGGTCCAGGGAGGGACACGGGGGGCCAGAGGACAGGCGGATCACCGGCCTGCAGAGGGCACTCTGGAGCTGGAAAGAGCTAATTCCCGGAAGTCACCAGCAGGAGACACCGCAGGGGTGAGTCCGCTCCTCTACAAGCCCCTTGAGCCAGGCCAGAAGGAAATGAGGTTAAGCTCATAAAATTAGCCCTTTGTTCAGTGCTGCTTGCATGAAACATGGACTTGGAGGGATCTGACCACAAGCACATGCTCAAGGCCAGCCATGCCCGTGAACACTGGAATTTTCCAGGCACAGAATCTCAGCAGAGGCTGGGTTTCTTTCTGAGCTGAAGACACCCGCTCAAGGTGGAGTTCCACCCAGACAGCCCCGCTCCTGCCACCCAGTGAGTTCATGGCATTTTGGGATGGAGGGAAAGGTACAGTGGAAAGACTTGCTAGGTCTCCATCACTGATATCCAAGTTCGAGTGGTTGGACACCGCAGAGGTGCCTAGAAGATTTCTCAAACATCCATCCAATTGTTTGCTGGTTGCATTGGGGTCCTTGAGTTAAATGTGCTTCGGATCAGGTCCACAGCATTGCAGTATCATCACCTGACATTTGGGCCACATGGCTCCTACTGTTGCAGTCTTTAAATCATGATTTGGGGACTTCAACAGCTGAGTCAAGGGAGAGAATTATTCCAGGAGTGGGTGGGTCAGCTTTTGTGGCCTGCATCATGCGGGAGGTCAGACTAGATGATCATAATGGTCCCTTCTGACCTTAAAGTCTGAGTCTAAGGGTACGTCCAGACTACCCGCCCGGATCGGCGGGTAGCAATCGAATTATCGGGGATCGATCTATCGCGTCTCGTCTGGACGCGATAGATCGATCCCCGAACGCGCTCCCATCGACTCCGGAACTCCAGCAGGGCGAGCGGAGGTAGCGGAGTCGACGGGGGAGCCGTGGCCATCGATGCCGCGCTGCGAGGACGCGAAGTAAGTGCAGGTAATTCGAAATAAGATACTTCGACTTCAGCTACGCTATTCCTGTAGCTGAAGTCGCGTATCTTATTTCGATAGCTCCCCCTAGTGTGGACCAGGCCTATGAGTCTATCATGCTGCTGGGCCCCATAGCTCTGCCCACAGGCAGAAGGAGATCAGGCTGAAATTTAGATTCTATAACTTCAATGAACTTTGTAGCCAACAGCAGAAGCCAGGCCTGAGCTTCTCAAGTTCAACTCCTCCTGGAGCCTCTCATCTCTGTCCCAATCCTGCCTTCTTCCTCTGCCCAGAACTGACCACCCAGCTGGACTTTTAAAAGTTTACAGTAGGCCCCGTGGAGATTTTTGGACAACATGATCAGTTCGGGCCTCCTGTGACCCTTTTCCTCAGCAGTAGATCACAGGTATGTTTACTCCTCATTGACTTTTGCCTTGAGTGTCATGTCCTGATCACTAGAGCTGGACACAATTTATCACCTGAAACTTCTTTTTTTTGGCTGAAAAACACATTTGTGTTGACCAAAACATTTTGCAAATTCCAGTTGAATTTGCCAAGCTGGTTGTGGGGGGGGACAGAAAAAAATGCTGAAAAATCCTAAATGTTTTGTGTTGATATTTTTGAAATGAAACATTTTGATTTTTCCACTTGAAATTCTGTTTTGTTTAGGATTTCACTGCATTTTTATTAATAGGTTAAAAAACCCAAAACCAAATGTTTCAGCTCAAATTCAATCTTTTGTTTGATCTAAATTAAGTTTTTATTTTTTTGTTTCACCGAAAATAATTATTTTGGGTTGACCCACAATGTTTTCCCCCCCCCCCCCCCCCCCGATTTTTTTGGTTTGGCCACTGAACCGAAAATTCAGTTATTCACACAACTCTACCCTGAAGGGTCAGAGTGAATCTCAGTGACTCAGCATATGGTTCAGCTATAAAGCAAGTGAATCTCTCTGATTGCATTGACTCCAAAGGTTTTTTAAACTCTCAGTGAATCTGAATGCAGTCATTGCTGTGGAAACCACAGATTTGCCCCAGTTTCACCTGGTTTCAGAATTCCTTGTGAACATTTTGGACATCTCTGGCAATCATGAGTGGGAACCTTTCCTGAAACTCTGACGTTTCACCCCTTCTCTTTGGGAGACCCTTGTGTTGACTAATATATGCTGGCTAGCATATAAATATATATCATATTAATAACATCTATTATCCACATCATATATATTAGTATCCATTAAGCACTAGTAATATTAAGCACAGTGATATAACCTAAACTGGACTATACCATAAGCTTGTTCACTTATAAGTATACTAAGTATCCCATAACTCCTTGTATTTGCTGAAGTAAACATATGGCATAAGCAGATAGGAAACTTGTCAAAATCAAGAGACATTTGTTCTATATCTTAGTACATGCTAGGAAGTTCCTTCATGGACAGGGCCGGCGCTTCCATTAGGCGACCTAGGCGGTCGCCTAGGGCACTGCTATTTTGGGGGCGCCTGCGCCCCCGCCGCCCGTAAAAATTTGGGGGCGGGACCTTCCGCCACCGCCGTTGGGGGCGGGATTTCGGGGGCGGGACCTTCCGCCGCCTAGGGCGCCAGCAAAGCTGGCGCCGCTACTGTTCATGGACCAGTACCTGGAATGCTAGTATCCACAACAAAGATAAGGACGGAGCAGAAGAACAAATTAGGGAACTGGGACAAACTAATGGGTTGGATTTTAGTGATGTGTAAAGAGATGGTCTGAAGTAAATAGGATGAAATTCAATAAGGACAAATGCAAAATACTCCATTTAGGAAGGAACAATCATTTGCACACATACAAAATGGGAAATGACTGCCTAGGAAGGAGTACTGCGGAAAGGGATCTAGGGTCATAAGCTAAATATGAGTCGGCAGTGTAATACAGTTGCAAAAAAAGCTAACATCATTCTGGGATGTATTAGTAGGAGTGTTGTAAACAAGACACGAGAAGTAAATCTTCTGCTTTACTCCATGCTGATTATGCCTCAACTGGAGTATTGTGTCCACTTCTGGGCACCACATTTCAGGAAAGATGTGGACAAATTGGAGAAAGTCCAGCAACAAAAATGATTAAAGGTCTAGAAAACATGACCTATGAGGGAAGATTGAAAAAAATGAATTTGTTTAGTCTGGAAAAGAGAAGACTGAGAGAGGACATAACAGTTTTCAAGGACATAAAAGGTTGTTCCAAGGAGGAGGGAGAAGAATTGTTTTTCTTAACCTCTGAGGATAGGACAAGAAGCAATGGGCTTAAATTGCAGCAAGGGAGGTTTAGGTTGGCCATTAGGAAGTTTTTCCTAACAGTCAGGGTGGTTAAGCACTGGAATAAATTGCCTGGAGAGGTTGTGGAATCTCCATCATTGGAGATTTTTAAGAGCAGGTTAGACAAACACCTGTCAGGAATGGTCTAGACTCTAGATAATACTTAGTCCTGCCATGAGTGCAGGGGACTGAACTAGATGACCTCTCGAGGTCCCTTCCAGTTCTATGATTCTATGTGTAAATTGTAAAATCATATAAATAATACCAGCTGAAACATGTAACTTGGGGAGCACACCTTCTGTGTTAGGTGACTGTAACATCACTGCATGGGGAAGCTTGGAGACTGGTATTATATTATAGAAAGAACCTTTTTCTCATACCATATTAATAAACCTTACTGAAACTGGTTATTTGGTCTTTGTATATACTTCATAATGAACCAAATCATGGTCAAGCCATTGACTACACAACTGATCAGCACTTGTCACCCTACCTTCTTTCACTTCTCAGATAAAACTATTTAGATAAGCTCCTACTTACTTTGTGACTCTAGGCCAATCACTTTGCCTCCCTATGTCTCAATTTCCATGTCTGTAGGATGGGGCTAATAAAACGTAAACACCTTGGTTAAGGTGAGCTGCTGTGAGATCTCTGAATGACAAACACTCTTCTATAAGTACCGAAGAGTATTAATTATGAGTTATATTTGAGCATTGTTAGCTAGAGTGCAATGCTAACATGGATGCTATTGTGGTGTTGCCAGCATGGGATTGCAATTTCCTGATGCTGGAGTGAGTCATTAAGGGGTTGATTGCAAAGAGGAAAGGTTCAGTTTACACTTAAATATCTTTTCAATCAACAAGGACTGAAAATAACAGCTGAAAGTAGAATGGTGTTTTGGATTGGTCCTGCTTTGAGGGGTTGGACTAGATGACCTTCTGAGGTCTCTTCCAACCCTGATATTCAATGATTCTATGAAAATGTGGTAGGGACGGGATCACCGAGTCTTGGCAGTTGCCTTTTAAGATGCTTTTGTTGTGTGGATGGCAGGAGGAAGATAGGATGTCCATACAGTGCACAAAACCCAGCTCACACAATCCAGTGATCTGGCTGCTTGACTAAAAGGCGATGTAACCAGCTCAGTTATTGGGTTGGAATTTTGTAAATTCCTTCCAGGCCATGAGCTGTGACTTGGGTGGATTGACTGAATGTTTAAAGAGATTAGAAACAGCAATTAACATTTTAAAGGTGATTTTACCAATTAAGAAACCTGCCTGAAACCACCACCAAGGGAGGCCATCAGGAAGCCAGAGCAGATCATGGAGTACAGGAGTGAAAAATTAAGCCCTGGGAGCCTCCAGTGGGAGTTTGAACAGTCACCCAAATCCCTCTTGGGGAGTGCTCAGCAAGGAAAGAACAGACACCAAGAGCAGCCCCCTCCTCTCCTGCTAGAGCTTCCAAATGAATCAGCAACACCTCGTGATCAACAGCACTGACGGCAGCTGAGTTGACAGATCGATTGGTCTTAGTGTGGACACTGATTCCCATACAACCTTTGGCCTCTCTGCTGAGAATGTCAATGAGAGGGCCAATTAATGCCAATTGTGAGACGAGTTTTCATGATGTGAGACCCATATTGATTAGGAACTGGACTGAGACCCACCAATTAATCACATATAGTCCCCCAAACCACTACTGATGGCTACAGTTCTTGGTTTCTACCATCCATGGCTGGCTCCAAACAGGTGTCCTCGGTTTCTATAGCCCATTACCAAACTCCTAGATTGTCTGTACTGAGACATCTCAGGCACACCTTGCTGCACTGCCAGCATGGAACCTGTAGCCTTGTGCTGAGCAGCAGCAGCACACACAGGGCCATCATACTCATCCAGCCTACACCAGCAGGTAGGGCTTCCCCAGGGGAACTGAGTGTGGAGCTTGGAGAGGGGTCTTGGTTCTTGCCTATCAGCCAGCACATCTAGAATGGGCTGGCTATCTCAGTAACTACTAGGAAGCTGGCCAGGCTAAAGGAATCACAGGGATCAGAGGGGTCTGGTGAGCTGGGGTTTCCATGGGTTCATCCAAATTATTTGTGGGGGAGGGGGTAGTTAAATTCCATGGGTTTCCTGTCACACACGCTAGCCTTTGTTTTAAGTTCCAACTTAAAACAAAATATGCAAAGCAAACCTCAGCCAAAAGCTACAACACTGGCCTATTTTGGGGTCAAAATCATGTGAAACCACTGAGTGTCCCTGTTCTGACCTTGACGATGCTCATCACACATTCCCTCCTGCACAATGCAGTGCTAAACAGTGCAACAGAGCCTGTATCCTATCCCCTGTACAACTGCAGAGCAGTCCATGGTGAAGAATACAGGCAAGAAACAGGGAATAACTACAAATCAGTTTGTAGCTGGAGTGCACTGCAAATGAGATCTCACGATGCAGTGCTACTGAGCCAAGGGCACATCACCCCCACAATGCAGTGCTTCTGGGCCCCAGGAGTACAGCGCAGCTCAGCCCCTCTGATGCAGTGGCCCAGGAGCACAGTGCAGTTCATAGAATATCAGGGTTGGAAGGGACCTCAGGAGGTCATCTAGTCCAACCCCCTGCTCAAAGCAGGACCAATCCCCAGACAGATTTTTGCCCCAGATCCCTAAATGGCCCCCTCAAGGATTGAACTCTTAACCCTGGGTTTAGAAGACCAGTGCTCAAACCACTGAGCTATCCCTCCCCACGATGCAGTGCTGCTGGGCACCAGGAGTACAGCGCAGCTCAGCCCCCGTGATGCTAGGCCCAGGAGTACAGCGCAGCTCAGGCCCTGCAATGCAGTGATGCTGGGCACAGGAGTACAGCGCAGCTCAGGCCCTGCGATGCAGTGCTGCAAGGCCCCATTCTCAGGTTCGCCACCCAGTTCACCCTCATCTATATAAGGTGTTAACAGGGTGTCAATTGCCCTAGTGTATAATGGCACCTTCCCCACATATGCCCCCACCCACTACCTGAATATGCAGGAATGCCTCCCTCTGTCCATCACTGGCTGTGCTCAGACCCTGTGGTCCCATCCTCATTACTCAGGCAGCCAAACTGCAGTAGATGCCTTGGGCTGCTGTGAGCGGCTGGGCTGCTTGTGATTCAGGTAGACCCTCCCGCGCACAGTGTCCTGGGGAGCGGAAGGGAGTTGACGCAGGTGTAGGGGAGTCTCTGCTCCCACAGGGCTCTGCCCTTTGGCGTGTCCCTGAAAAGGCTGTGGGTGAACAGGCCATAGTGTGTGTCTAGCTCAGGTACCATGCAGCATTCCTGCCCTCCCCCCGGCCCAATAGCCCTCAGGGCCAAGGACTCACCCCGTCCATTCTGAGGGGGTCTGTAAACGCTGCCCACGCTGACCCGGGCTTGGTTGTCAGATATCACTTGTGGGGCTTCTGGGCTCCTCACAGGAAGGTAGGGTTCGGGTCGTGGAGACCCATAGGGATCCAAGCTCCGGAAAGGTGGCTGGGGTTCCACGTTGTGGGGTGGGACATAGGGCTCCAGTGGCACATTACTGTAAGGGGGGTATCGCCCCAATCGTGGGTCAGTTCCATACCCGGGGCTGGCCCCCAAAGGGGACCCCGGGCTGAGCTGTAAGTTGTCCGTAGCGGGGACCCCTTGTCCCGTTGGCTGCTGGTTCTGAGCTGCCGAATAAGGATCTTGGAAGCCTTGCTCTGCGGTGGCACCAGTGTCATGATACAAGCTGTGGGAGTACCTCCTATCCAGCCCATCAGCGGGCTGGGGCTGGGGGGGCACTGCGACATAGGGCCTCTCTGGAGCAGGATAGTAGCCTTGGGCTCGGTAGGGATTCTGGTCCTCCCCATACTCCTCATACTGTGCCCTGGGCTGGAAGGGGTATAGGACACCGACACCAGCAGCAGCTGATGCAACAGCACCCCCTCCATTTCCTGTGCTGCGGTAGTATAGGTAGCCTTCGTCATAGCCCCGAGACACCTGGGCATCATAGGGCTCATGCTGGTTCCCAAAAGGGGACTGGGGGAAGGGGAACTGTGAGTAGGAGGGCTGCCCAAAGGAGGAGTGTGAGAACGAAGAAGAGGCAGCAATGGCGGCAGCGGAGGAGCTGGTCTGTTGTTGCCGGCTGGTGGATGGCCTGATCCGCTGGGAGCTGGTACTGTCTCCGATGGGCCCTTCACGCCAGTTCTCTGGGACTTGGCCAAAGCCGAATGGGTGCCGCGTCTGGCCCCGGATGGTGTCGGAGCCCGCCCTGACTGGCAAGGTGGGCGCTTGCCTCCTGAGGTTCCCCTGTCCCCTTCTGCTTTGGCTCCTGGGGGTGTCGGCTAGCAGGACCCTGGTGCTGCCATCCGCTGGCTCCTGGCCAGCGGGCACATACTCAGACCCTGTGTTCAAGAGGCTGTACACCCTGCCATTGTTCTCCCACTGGATCATCTGCCTCCACCGGTTGCCGTCTGTGTTGCTGCTCTGTGGCTGCTGCCCGTGGACCAGCAGAAAAACCCCGCAGCCCATCACAGCCCACCAGTCCCATAAGCCACAGGCCGTCATTGTGGCCAAAGAGGAGCGGATGCTTTAATGGCTAGTATTTGTAAAACCAAACCAAAGAGGCAGCCTGGATGGCCTCTGCCAGCTGTTCCTCTCTCCAGAGCCTCTACCGCTGCTTCTTGATGTGAACAGCTCTAACTCTGTCCATTCCTGGCCTGTTCTAAATTGCACAGCTCTCCCGCAGGCTGCATGGCCAGGCCAACGTATGTGGAATTGACTTGGGAGATGAAAGGAGGAAAAGAGCCGCTTTTGGTCTCAAGGCTTCAGTAAAGTTTGCAGGGTTTCTCCGTCAGTGGTTTTCACATTGCTGCTATGTCCTAAGCAGGGATGTTCCTCTCTCTCTCTCTCTCTGGGCTGGATGGATTTACTCCTCCTGATCTCAATGAATAAGCCTCCACTGGGTCCTAGAGCCCATCAGTTTTCAGTAATTCAGCAGCACTACACAATTTCCCCAATGCTATTTTATATATGGTGTTTGAGTAAAACAGCCTTAAGATGGAACACTATTTATGAGCAACAAGTGTCCGTGCAGTTCAGTGCAACCGTCGTTTCTTCCTGAAACAGCCAGCTTGAATAAAGCTGACTGTTTTAACAGCAATGGGCGCTTTTTGCCAAGAGATCTCAAAGCTCTTTACATCAGAATCCTCCTGTTACTGATGGAGTCAGTGAGATGCTCAGTCAGGTAGAGTGACCTGAAGGTCACAAGAATGAGTTAGTGACAGATCTGGGGGCAGACCCCCACCTTTCCTGTCTCGCAGGACCCCATTTCAGACTGCAAAATTCAGACCTGGCTACTGGTACCCTGCAAATCTGGGGCTGTATAGATCCAGAGCCCATCTCAAAATGAAATGCATTCCTGGATTTCAGAGGTCTTAAGGCCAGAAAGGAACATTCTGATCTAGTCCAACTTCCTGTATAGCCCAGGCCAGAAAACCTCACTCAGTGATTCCCATATTGAGCCTAGTTGACCTTGAGAGTATATTTTAAGAAGACATCCAATCTTGATTTCATATACACTATACATCCCTAATATAGATGGAGAATTTACCACAGCCCTTGATAGTCTGTTCCAATGGTTAGATTCACTGGGATTTTTTACTCCAATCCTTTTCATAGCTTTGACCCTTCAGTTTGATGTCTTCTTGAATATAAAGAGTTCAGGTTTCTCTCTGAGATCCCCTGAATTTTTTAACTACTACCTTAGCCACAGAGTGTGGGTCATGTTTTCAAACTGGCCTGTATCTCTCAGATTGTGCCTGCAGGTTTTTGCATTAGAGGTGGTTGAACAAACAAAATGTCTGTCCCACAGGAAATTCTATGATATTGAAATTTGGTTCTGTCCTTGTGACGGGATGGACTAGCTTGAGGCCCCCTGCTAGAGGCCTTTTGGCCCTGCCACACCCCGCCCCAGGAAAGGGCAGTAGAGAGGTCCTCCGAGCGGCGTACAATGGCTGTGTGGGACGCAGCCAATCAGGGCCCAGCAGGCTAGCATAAGAAGAGCTGCAGGGCCAGAATGTGTTCAGTACCTTGCTAGAGCTGGAGGAGTGTGGATGGTGTGTGGCTGGCTGAGGGACCTGCAGGACCTTGGCTGAGGTAATGCTGCCAGAAGCCAGAGAGAGCAAGAAGGAGCCCTGAGCTGGTTGTGGGGATTCCATCAGGACAAGGCCCTGAGGTGAGGGTGAAGATGGCACAGGGCTGCGGGGAAGTGGCCCTGGGAATTGTAGCAGCAATGCAGTATATTTAAAGGAACATTGTGGATGGCTGCTATCTATAGGGTCTCTGGGCTGGGACCTGGAGTAGAGGGTGGGCCCAGGTCCCCCCTACCAGCCACTGGGAAAATGGCATGGTCTTTGAGGCACCCCAGAAGGGGAACTGAACTGTAGTGGCCTAGCTGACGAGGTGGGGCCAGAAAGGCCCTGAGAGGGTGAAGACACTGCCTCCAGGGAAGGAGCCCTGGGGAACTGCTCAATTCTGGACCAGGGACAAACTGAGAGAGACATCACAGAGGGCACTGAGAGAGACCCCTGTTGGACTTGTACCCCAAAAGGGATTTGCTTTGCTTTTATCTCACGACAGACTGTGTATGACTTGGCTGGAGAGCTGAGTCAGTGAAGACCCACCACAAACAGGTAGAGAGAGTGCAGGCACAGGCACTCGGCCAGGGGCGCTTGCGAGAGGTGAGTGTGACCCCGTTACAGTCCTAAATCAGGATAAAAAGTTGACATCTCAGACTTATGTTGTGACATTAAATATTCCCAAAATATTTCATTTCAATTTTATTGAAATATTTAGTTTTCACTTTATCATTTGCACTCTTGTATTATTTGTAACAAGGTGTTTCAAGCTAATTTTCTCTAATTTGCCATGAAACATTCAATGAAATTAATATGTTCTCAACATTTTGATTGCATTGAATCAGCATTTTCCATTGGAAAACTAGAGCTCATTTGGAGGTTTTCCAATGAAACTTTTTTTGGTCAGAAAATACCAATTCATTGAAATTAAAACCATTTGTGGAAAATTGTTGGCTTAGTCAAATTTTGGAAACACTAGTTTTGACATTGTCCTGTTTCAGCATTTTCTAAGTTTTGCTTTTTGTGTCAAAACAACTTTTTGTTTAGAAATTTAAGATTATTTATAGTAAAAAATGTAAATACAATTTTAAAAGATCAAAACTGAAACATAACATTTTGAAATTATTGAAACAAAATGCTTCAGTGGATCCAATGCTATTTCTTCACAGATTTTTGATTTGCAAAAACTCAAGATTTTGATGATTATTTTGTCCCAATTCAGGACAGGAAAAAAATGCTGAAATATCAAATTCTCACAGGAGAGGAAAACAATTTTGTTTTTTCAAAAAGGAAACTTCACCAAAAATTGTTGGCATAATCTAAAATTTTCAGTACAAAACTAGGGTTTCAGGAAATGGAAAAAGTAGAAAACAATTTAGCAATGGATATGGATAAAAAATGTAGCAAAAATATTGATTAAAAATCACGCGAAATGGAAAATGGATGTTTGGAACACTGAGAAATGGGAACAACTTTGAAATTTAAAAATTTGTATCAAGATCATTTTCTCATTTTTTCAACCAGCTCTGTTTACTAAATACTCCACTTCTGAGGGTGGGCTCAAAAATGTTGTCAGAACCAACTCTGTGGGTTGGTTATGGGGAGGCAGTGGACATCAACACACAGGAACCCTCTGTGATGAATTCATGGCCACCTTCCCTAGTCTGAAGCCACTATTCTATTCCAATGTTCTCAATACTTTTGCCTTTCTCTGTCACGCCTCTCAACTGCCAACTCTTTTGGGACCCTCTGAAAGGTCTGGCAGCTTCAAGGCTTGTTTAATTTTTGAGGAAATAACCGGAGGCCTTTGGAAACGAAATTTGCAGGCATCTGTCATGGAATCACATGCCCTTCCAAATGGGCTTGTTTATTGGAAGCTCATGTGTAGTAATGGGCATCAGCAGGCCAGTCTCTTACTGGCAGGCTAATCACAAGGCAGGAAACCATCTGAGTATGCTTGCTAGGTCTCAAAGAACTTCTCCCTTTTATGTGTGTTTCTAGTTGCTCCTTGAGGGCCTTCAACCAGGTGTGCAATGGACGCCATTAATATCTCAGAGTGTATTGGTCTTGGTGCAACCACGAAGTCTCCTAGATTTCCACTGGACTCAATGGAATTTAAACACTTCTGTGATGAGCTTTGTGGGGAAAAACAGAAAAGCAAATTTGAAGAATGCCCTGCTACTGTACAGGCCAAAGACAAACACAGTAGGCTTTCCTCAGCCAGTGCCCCAGTCAAAGGGATAAGGTAGGGCCTGCTGCAGCCAAAGTCCGAAGCAAAGGTCTAAGTTGGCACTAGCTTTGGCTGAGTTCCAAAAAGGAGGGGGAAATCCCTTGATCCCTGCTTAGCTCCAGCCTTCTACCTAGAAACCCTGATTCTTACTGCTGGATTCAGCCCCCTTGTTCTTACTGTGGTGGTGGGGGGTGAACTACCAACCCAGCTCCCTGGTAAATCCTTGCACCCAAGATAGGCACCTGTGCTCCCTTCAGCCAGCCCAAGAGAGTTAATCCCTTCCCTGCCAAACTGTGGAGAGGGTCTGTGCTCCCTGACACAAGAAAGAATGTGGCTTAGTTTTCAGAGACCCAATCAGAGCTGGCAAGACCAGCAGTTAAGGGAATCTTGGTTTGTCATTGACATGAGCAAATCTGATCTAGCAGTCACTGATAGAGAATGAATGCAAGACAGACTGAAGTCATTTTTCTCACTACCCCTGAGAGCGTGGCAAGGATTCAAAATTCCTCCATTAATTAGCTCTTTAGGTCTTTTTGTTCTGTGTTTGTACAGCACCGTACAGCACCTAGCACAATGGGGTGCTAGGCCATGCCCGGGGCTGCTGGGCTCCCACACTCCAGTGGGTTCTTACTTAATGTGTTCCTCTGAGCAACTAAGCTGAGATCCTAATTAAACAGTTTTCAAGAGACACTGTAAATGCAGAAGGTGTACACTGCTTGGAAACATTGTACCCTTATTAATAACAATACCTTTGATGATTAAAACAAGGGTGGGTTAACCTAGTGGCTACAGAAGTGCTCTGGGAGTCAGGACTCCTAAATTCTTATCCCAGAAGCTCTCCCACTGATTTAATGACTATCTGTAAATTTGGGCAAGCCACTTTTAGAGCCCAAATTCTCAACAGAGCTCAGTTTTCATTTAGTCACCAGAATAAGGGGTGGGTTTTTAAAAAAAACTTGGTATGTTGGGTGCTGAGTGCTGTGGGAAACCTAGCCCCTGTTGTGGGCACTGAGCTGTTGAAAATCCAAACCTGAGCAATTTTGAAACTCTGGCCTGCAGTCTCTGTGCCTCAGTTTACCCATCTGTAAAATGGGGATAATAATGCCTTTCTCAAATGGATGTTGTAATATTGACAGTAATTGGTGCTTATGAGACACCTTGGGATCATACAGAAGAAAGTTGATCTAAATGGGCAAAGTGTTTCTATTATTACTGGTCAAAAAACAGCTAAAATGCATTGTGAAAATGTTAATGTTGTATGACACAATTTTGTTGAAATTCAAAAAGATATTGCCCAGCTCTGGTTCCTCCAAACAGAAATCCTGTTAAAAACCTCCTTGATTTCAAATTTGGAATGCAATAAAATATATTGCTAATCTTAAATTCATCTGAGAAGAAGATGGAAATATCTGGGCCATGTGTTAAAAAGGAAGCCAGGGCATCTGCCATGGCAGGCATGCAATTGGGCAGCTCGAGGAACATGCAAAAGAGGGCAAGTGAAAGAATCCCTCCATTGAACCGTACTCTGAGAGGGACAACTTATGGAGCCTAACAACATAGGACATGCAAAAAGCATCCCACAATAGAAAGGGATGCAGAGCCAGGCTTTATATCACAGTGATGAGTGTGGTATATAAGCCTATATAGAACAGAAAGGAATTTATGCTCTAAGCAACCTCTGAGAGCGTGGCAAGGATTCAGAATTCCTCCATTAATTAGCTCTTTAGGTCTTTTTGTTCTGTGTTTGTACAGCACCTAGCACAATGGGGTGCTAGGCCATGCCCGGGGCTGCTGGGCACCACAATACTTCAAATAGTAAATATAATAATAATACCATTTGTTCTCCTTTCACTTGGCTTGGCCACTACTGTCCAGCAGTTCCCAGTGTGACCTTAAACTCTGTGAAACTATGCCCAGGGGCAAAAGGCCAGGAAGGGACCATTAGATCATTTAGTCTGACCTCCAGCATAGCACGTATCATTGAATTTCACACAACTACCCATATTGAGCCCAAAGACTAAAGCAGCTCAGTCCTCAAGAGACTAAACTGTACTACAGGCAGAGAACAGGACTGAGGTACCACCAAGGCCCCTGCCATGGCAGGGAATTGATTAGGAGGAACATGCCAAGACGATGCCAGCAGGCAATCTGCCCCCCATGCTGCAGAGGAAGGGGAAAACCCCCCAATATCCCTGTCAATTCCTTCCCAACCCAAAATCTAGTGTCCAGTGTCACCCTGAGTATGTGAGCAAGATGCATCGGCCAGGCACCTAGAGAGAGGATTCTCTGTACTGCCTCAGAGTACCACTCCACCCTCTCTGGTAGTTAGGCTTGGTCTGCACTTAAAAGTTAGCTCAGCATAGCTATGCACTCAGGTGTAGGGTTGCCAATTTTGGAACAAATTTTTATGTCACATGACATAATCTTTAATTAAAGATTAATTTTTAATTCCTGGAGACTCCATTCCAATCTTGGAGGGTTGGCAACCCTAGGGGTGTGAAAGTGCTGTAGTTATGCCAACCTAACCCCCGGTGTAGACACGGCTAGATTGAAGGAAGAATGCTTCTGTCAATCTAGCTACTGCTGCTTGGGGAGGTGGATTACCTAGCAGTAGGGTTCCGTGTCTGTCACGGAGGTTGTGGAAATCACGGATTCCACGACTTCCTGTGACCTCAGTGACTGCTGCAGTGGCCCGTGTGGCTGACTCCAGAGCCCCACAAGCAGCTGGTCCCAGAGCCAGCTACTCAGCCAGCCCTGGGGACAGCTGCACCGGCCACTGCTCTGGGGTCCTGGGCAGCTGACCTCGGGGACTGCCCGAGCAGCGGCCGATGCAGCTGGTCCAGGGACTCAGCGGTCATGGGGTGGCCAGAGCGGCTGCTGGCCCCCTGGGGCTCCCTCCCCTTGCAGCGGCCTGCGCGCCAGTGGGTCCCCCAGGACTTCCCCCTCCTGGCGGCAGCCGGAGAGGCAGCAGGCCCCCTGGGACTCCTCTCTCCTGGCGGCAGCAGGCCTCCTGGGACTCCTTCCCCCTCTCCACTCTGGCATAGCTACAGTGCAGAGCTGGAGGTGTGCCGCCATTGTGCCCACAGTGTTGTAGACAGGGCCTAATGCACACAAGTATCTTTACACCGGTAACCAGTTCCACGGCGCTCCCTAAGTACAGATCCTGCACGGAGAACACAGCAGGCAGGCCCTTGAGATTGCGTGGAGCCCTGTAGACTGTTGTATCATAAACCACAGACACAGCAGCTTCTTTAAGTATTAACCATCTTTAGTCAGGCAACACACATAGATCTGCAGTGGTTCTATGGTCCTGCACAGTGTGCAGTTGCCAACACCAACAAGCCAATACTAGACAGTCACACATTTCCTTGTTTAACAATCTGTCCACGCCACCTAGTGGATGGTTTATTGAACACATAACATCTCCCCCCTTTTAGGTATTCACTATACAATGTACAAAACCCAGCAATAGTAATTAGCAATGCATTTCAAATTGCAAATAATACAATAAATAAAACAGGCACTCGGCCCCTATTACACTGTATAATGGTTCAAATATCTAGATGGACGTTTCTCCTGTATGGAATGCCACAATTCAACCTTTGAAAAAGGAAATTCCATAAGAACGGCCATATTGGGTCAGACCAAAGGTCAATCTAGCCCACACCAATCTCCAGCAATGATTCAACCCTTCATGTCAAACTCTTTAAACTTGCCTACAGCCAAGTTGCCTGTCCAGTACAAGGGCTGGTCAGGAATGTGGACTTTTGCAGTCTGTGATGATTATCCCATTCCCATGCTGCTGGGGGAAGACTTGGCCAACCATGTGAAGCAAGCCAAGAGGGTGGGAATGGTCACCCGCAGCCAGGCTAAGCAAGCCTTCACACCTATCCCTGTTCCTGAGCCTTCTACAAGGGCCCCGTCTGTGTTACCAGAGCCCCAAACTGAGGTGGTAGAACCGGATCCCCTGCCAATGACTGCAACAGCCATAGTGGATCCAGTCCCAGAGACCCAACCAGAACTAGTCCCAGAACCGGAATGGGCAGAGCAACCAGCACCAAAACTGCTGCCAGCACTGAATCCAGTGCTTGCAACCCTGTCTACAACTCCAACGCCAGAGGGCACCACCGAGCCTGCACTGGCAGCAGCAAATAAATCTACACAAGAGGCTCAGTCGGAGCCTGAAATACAACATCGTGCATCAGCAGAGAGCGGTTCACAGTCAACAGAAACAACCCCATCACCTACATCGCTTCCAGAGGGACCAAGCCCAAGTCCACAATCCAGTGAGGAAATTATGTCTCCAGCATCAAGGGAGCAGTTCCAGGCTGAGCAGGAAGCAGATGAAAGCCTCCAGGGAGCTTGGATGGCGGCATGGAGCAACCCACTACCTCTCATCTCTTCTAATCGATCCCAGTTTGTTGTAGAAAGAGGACTTTTATACAAGGAAACTCTTTGTGGGCACTAGGAAGACTGGCATCCTCAAAGACAGTTGGTAGTTCCAACTAAGTACCGGGTAAAGCTCTTGAGCTTAGCCCATGATCATCCTAGTGGCCATGCTGGGGTGAACAGGACCAAAGACCATTTGGGGAAGTCCTTCCACTGAGCAGGAATGGGCAAGGACATTTCTACTTATGTCCGGTCTTGTGAGGTGTGACAAAGAGTGGAAAACCCCAAGACCAGGTCAAAGCCCCTCTCCAGCCACTCCCCATAATTGAGGTTCCATTTCAGCGAGTAGCTGTGGATATTCTGGGTCCTTTCCCGAAAAAGACACCCAGAGGAAAGCAGTACATACTGACTTTCATGGATTTTGCCACCCGATGGCCGGAAGCAGTAGCTCTAAGCAACAGCAGGGCTAAAAGTGTGTGCTAGGCATTAACAGACATTTTTGCCAGGGTAGGTTGGCCCTCCGACATCCTTACCGATTCGGGAACTAATTTCCTGGCAGGGACCATAAAAAGCCTGTGGGAAGCTCATGGGGTGAACCACTTGGTTGCCACCCCTTACCACCATCAAACAAATGGCTTGGTGGAGAAGTTTAATGGAACTTTGGGGGCCATGATACGTAAATTCATAAATGAGCACTCCAATGATTGGGACCGAGTGTTGCAGCAGTTGCTGTTTGCTACAGGGCTGTACCACATCCCAGTTTGGGGTTTTCACCATTTGAACTTGTGTATGGCCATGAGATTAAGGGGCCATTACAGTTGATGAAGCAGCAATGGGAGGGGTTTACGCCTTCTCCAGGCACTAACATTCTGGACTTTGTAAACAACCTAAAAAACACCCTCCAAAACTCTTTAGCCCTTGCTAGAGAAAACCTAAAAGATGCTCAGGAAGAACAAAAGGCCTGGTATGATAAACATGACAGAGAGCATTCCTTCAAAGTAGGGGACCAGGTCATGGTCTTGAAGGCGCTCCTGGCCCATTAAATGGAAGCGTCGTGGGACGGGCCATTTAACTATCTCATAGCATCCCCCACCTCAAACCTAAAGCCTAAAGGAGGCCTGGACAACACACGGCCCGCGGGCCGCATGTGGCCCACGTGGGCTCACTGTGCGGCCCGCGGGGGATGAGTAGGCAAGTGGTGGGGTGGGGCAAGCCAATGGCTGGCTGGCCGGTGGGTGGGCGGGGTGGTGAAGAGGCCAGTGGCAGGCTGGGGAGTGAGGGTGAGTCAGCAGCAGGGGGCGGGGGCAGCAGCAGAAGGTAAGAGGCCAGCGGCGGGCAGGCAGGTGAGCTGGCGGCGGGGGGAGCAGGCAAGCCGGCGGCGGACAGGCAGGTGAGCTGGCGGCGGCAGCGGGGGGGGGGGGAGTAGGCGAGCTGGGGGGGTGGGGGGCTGAGGAGGTGAGCGGGCGGGCAGTGGCGGGGGGGCAGGTGAGCCGGCGGCGGTGGAGGGGGGGCTGAGGAGGCGAGCGGGCTGGCAGTGGCGGGGAGGCAGGTGAGCCATCAGCAGGGGAGGGGGGCTGAGGAAGCAAGCAGGCAGGCAGTGGTGGGGGGTCTGAGGAGGCGAACGGGCGGCGGGGGTGAGGAGGCGAGCCGGGGCGGTGGGGTCTGAGGAGGCGAGCGGGCGGGGAGTGGCGGGGGGGCAGGTGAGCCGGTGGCGGGAGAGTGGGGGGCTGAGGAGGCGAGCGGGCGGTAAGTAGGCGAGCCAGGGGGGGTGGGAGGATGATGAGCCGAGCGGGCGGGCAGTGGCAGGGGGACTTTATATTTGAGGGTGGGTGAGGAGGTGAGCGGTGAGTCAGTGGCTGACCTGTTCTACTGATCTTGTCTCTCATAAAAATTGGTCATTTTTGCTGCTTTTCTCTGGGCTGGGGGTTGTCCCAATGCTGCAAAGAGAGTGTTCCCAAAGGAAGGTGCTTGCTTCTAACCCCAGAGGCCATCAGTATGTCTGCTCTTCTCTAGTCAGCCCACTTGACAAGTTTAATAGTCCTTGGTCTGGCTCCCATCCCCTCTCCAAGGGTTGCAGCTGTCTGGAGGTGCCTGCCTTCCACGCCGTCCGCATTCACACCTCATTCATTCAACAGGGCAATTGATTACAAAGTGGGGGAATGATCTTATTCTACTTCTAGCAAAAAGACATTTTTCTTTTACCTTAATTATACTACCTTAGGGGCCCGCTATAACATATTACCAAGGTTCAATACCGCTGTTTCAGCGGGGCGGCGCTGGGGAAGGAGGGTTTGTTTCCACGGGGCCAGGTGGCGCTGGGGTGGGGGGGTGTTTTGGGGGGGCTGGGCAGCGCTGGGGTTTTTTTTGGGGGGGGGCGGTGGGTTTCGGGGGGGGGGCTGTTTTCTTTGGAGTAATATGGCCCTCGCTGCTTTACGAGTTGTGCAGGCCTGGCCTAAAGTGTACCATGTTAATTCTCTAAAGCCCTTTTACTCCAGAGAATTAAAGGTTTGTCAGTTTACAGCCCAGGGAGGAGATGACGCTGAGTGGCCTAAAGGTGTCTACTATGAAGGAAAACGTGACGGTGGTGTGGAAGAGGTGAATCTCTCAATGACCCTCGGACGTATGCAGCGACAACTGATCAAGGAGCTGTGCACTAACTTCACGCCGATGTTCTCAGCCACCCCAGGATGAACTGAATGGGCATACCACTCCATTGACACAGGTAATGCTTGCCCAATTAGAGCCCAACCTTACCGGGTGGCTCCTCAAGCCAAAACTGCTATAGAACGGGAGATATAGGACATGCTACAGATGGGGGTAATCTGCCCCTCTAAAAGTGCATGGGCATCTCCAGTGGTTCTAGTTCCCAAACCAGATGGAGAAATATGCTTTTGCGTGGACTACCGTAAGCTAAATGCTGTGACTCACCCAGACAACTATCCAATGCCACGCACAGATGAGCTATTGGAGAAACTGGGATGTGCCTAGTTTATCTGTACCTTAGACTTAACCAAGGGGTACTGGCAAGTACTGCTAGATGAATCCGCCAAGGAAAAGTCAGCCTTCATCACCCATGTAGGGCTGTATGAATTTAATGTGCTCCCTTTTGGGCTGCAAAATGCATCCGCCACCTTCCAGAAACTTGTAGATAGTTTCCTAGCGGGATTGGGAGACTCTGCAGTCGCCTACCTTGACAATGTGGCCATCTTTTCTGATTCATGGGCAGAACACCTGGAGCATCTACAAAAAGTCTTCGAGCGCATAAGGGAGGCAGGACTAACTGTTAAGACAAGTGTCAAATAGGCTTAAACAGAGTGACCTACCTTGGACACCAGGTTGGTCAAGGAACTATCAACCCCCCTACAGGCCAAAGTGGATGCTATCCAAAAGTGGCCTGTCCCAAAGTCAAAGAAACAGGTCCAATCCTTCTTAGGCTTGGCCGGATATTACAGGCGATTTGTACTGCACTACAGCCAAATCGCTGCCCCACTGACAGACCTAACCAAAAAGAAACAGCCAAATGCAATTCAGTGCACTGATGAGTGTCAGAAGGCCTTTAACCAGCTTAAAGCGACACTCATATCTGACCCTGTGCTAAGGGCCCCAGACTTTGACAAACCTTTCCTAGTAACCACAGATGCATCCAAGCGTGGTGTGGGAGCAGTTTTAATGCAGGAAGGACCAGATCAAGAATTCCATCCTGTTGTGTTTCTCAGCAAAAAACTGTCTGAGAGGGAAAGCCACTGGTCAATCACCAAAAAGGAATGTTACGCCATTGTGTACATTTTGGAAAAACTACGCCCATACGTTTGGGGGCAGCGTTTCCACCTGCAAATCGACCATGCTGCGCCGAAGTGGCTTCATACCGTCAAGGAAAATAACAAAAAACGTATTCGGTGGAGTTTAGCGCTCCAAGATTTTAATTTTGAAATACAACACATTTAAGGAGCTTCTAACAAAGTGGCCAATACACTCTCCCGTGAAAATTTCCCAGAATCAACTGGTTAAAGTCGTCCTTGAAACGTGGGAAATATTGTTAGTTTTTATATAATCAGTAGTATATCTAAAGGTGCATGTGTCTTATTAACTGTGTTTTCTCCTAGAGCTCCAGGAAGAAATCACAGCCAGTGTGGAACAGGCTGTCCAGCACCGACTGTGATTTGGGGGGGGCGTGTCATAAATATAAAGGGAAGGGTAACAACCTTTATGTATGCAGTAACATAAAATCCCTCCTGGCCAGAGGTACAGAATCCCTTTACCTGTAAGGGGTTAAGAAGCTCAAATAACCTGGCTGGCACCTGACCAAAATGACCAATAAGGAAAGAAGATACTTTCAAATCTGGGGGGGAGGAGGGAGAGATTTTGTTTGTGCTCTCTTTGTTTGTTCCCTCGCTGGACAGAGAGAGGGACCAGGCAGGAAAAAAACATCTCCTAAAAACATACCTGAAATGAGCATCTAAAATTACAGAAATTGTAAGTAAGGCAAGAAAATGCGTTAGATTATCTTTTGTTTTAGCTTGTGAATTTTCCCTATGCTAAGAGGGAGTTTTATTCCTTTTTTCTTTTTTGTAACTTTGAAGCTAAGCCTAGAGGGGAATCCTCTGTGTTTTAAATCTTTTTATTACACTCTAAAAAGTACCTTCCATCTTGATTTTACAGGTGTGATTCTTTTACCTTTTTTTATTTAAATAAAAATTCACTTTTAAGAATCTAATTGATTTTCAGTGTCCTAAAAACCTAGGAGTTTGGTCTGTGCTCACTTTGTAACCAATTGGTTAGTATATTATTCTCAAGCCTCCCCAGAAAAGGGGGTGAAGGGGGTTGGGGGAAAATTTTGGGGAAACAGGGACTCCAAGTGGCCCTTTTTCCTGGATTTTTTGTCTAAATCACTTGGTGGTGGCAGCAATACTGTCCAAGGACAAGGAAAGGATTTGTGCCTTGGGAAAGTTTTAGCCTAAGCTGGTAGAAATAAGCTTAGGGGGTCTTTCATGTGGGTCCCCACATCTGTACCCCAGAGTTCAGAGTGGGGAGGGAACCCTGACAGGGGCAACCACAGCTGCATGCAGTATTCAAGATGTGGGCGTACCATGAACATAAGAACATAAGAATGGCCCTACTGGGTCAGACCAAAGGTCCATCTAGCCCAGTCTCCTGTCTTCCGACAGTGGCCAGTGCCAGGTGACCCAGAGGGAATGAACAGAACAGGTAATCATCAAGTGATCCATCCCCTGTCGCTCATTCCCAACTTCTGACAAATAGAGTCTAGGGACACCATTCCTGCCCATCCTGGCTAATAGCCATTGATGGACCCATCATCCATGAATTTATCTAGTTATTTTTTAAACCCTGTTATGGTCTTGGCCTTCACAACATCCTCTGGCAAGGAGTTCCACGGGTTGACTGTGCGTTGTGTGAAGACGACATGGATTTATATAGAGGCAATATGATATTTTCTGTCTTATTATCTATCCCTTTATTAATGACTCCCAATATGCTGTTTGCTTTTTTGACTGTCGCTGCACAATGAGTGGATATTTTCAGAGAACTATCCACAATGACTCCAAGATCTCTTTCTTGAGTGGCAACAGCTAATTTACACCCCCTCATTTTATATATATAGTTGGGATTATGTTTTCCAATGTGAGTTACTTTGCATTTATCAACATTTAATTTCATCTGCTATTTTGTTGCCCAGTCACCCAGTTTTGAGAGATCCTTTTGTAGCTCTTTGTAGTTTGCCTTGGACTTAACTATCTTGAGTAGTTTTGTATCATGTGCAAATTTTGCCACCTCACTGTTTACCCCTTTTTCCAGATCATTTATGAATATGTTAAATAGTACTGGTTCCAGTACAGACCCCTGGGGGACACCACTATTTACCTCTCTCCATTCTGAAAACTGACTATTTATTCCTACCCTTTGTTCCTATCTTTTAACCAGTTACCAATCCATGAGAGGACCTTCCCTCTTATCCCATGCTTGCTTACTTTTCTTAAGAGCCTTTGGTGAGGGATCTTGTCAAAGACTTTAAAAATCTAAATACACTATATTCACTGGATCCTCCTTGTCCACATGCTTGCTGACCTCCTTAAAGAATTCTAGTAGATTAGTGAGGCATGATTTCCCTTTACAAAAACCATGTTGACTATTCCCCAACAAATTATGTTAATCTATGTGTCTGACAATTTTATTCATTACTATAGTTTCAACCAGTTTGCCCGGTACTGAAGTCAGGCCTGTAATTGCCGGGGTCACCTCTGGAGCCCTTTTTAAAAATTGGCATCACATTAGCTATCCTCCAGTCATTTGGAACAGAGGCTGATTTAAATGATAGGTTACAGACTACAGTTAGTAGTCCTACAATTTCACATTTGAGTTCCTTCAGAACTCTTGGGTGAATGCCATCTGGTCCTGGTGACTTATTACTGTTTAATTTATCAATTTGTTCCAAAACTGCCTCTAATGACACCTTAATCTGGGACAGTTCCTCAAATTTGTCACCTAAAAAGAATGGCTCAGGTTTGCGAATCTCCCTCACATCCTCAGCCAGGAACACCGATGCAAAGGATTCATTTAGTTTCTCCGCAATGGCCTTATCATCCTTGAGTGCTCCTTTAGCATCTCGATCATCCAGTGGCCCCACTGGTTGTTTTAGCAGGCTTCCTGATTTTGATGTACTTAAAAAAAATTTTGCTATTACTTTTTGAGTCTTTGGCTAGCTGTTCTTCAAATTCTTTTTTGGCCTTCCTAATTATATTTTTACACTTCATTTCCAGAGTTTATGCTCCTTTCTATTTTCCTCACTAGGATTTAACTTCCACTTTTTAAAGGATGCCTTTTTGCCTCTCACTGCTTCTTTTACTTTGATGTTTAGCCATGGTGGATCTTTTTTCTCTTACTATTCCACTGTTGCTGTTGCATTTTCAGGAACAGCTTTTGGTTCAAACCTGTCATTCTGTGATATGGTAACTTGAGCGTCTGTCCACAAGGTTTTTCCATAGTAGCTAATCTTGTGTCAGGCTGTTGCCTCCAGACTTCCAGAAACTAGCACTGAATCTAATTGGGCATTCTCCAGTGGCAATTGCTGTATTAACATCTTCACTGTTCATCACAATCCTTTTTTTCGGTTGATTCACATGTTGACACATGACCCTGTCATCCCCCAGAATTACCATGTTGGAGAATAGCATCCAGTTGGGACTAGGCCCAAAGTTTTTAGTATAGACAGCTTCTCCATCAGTAAAACTATTTTCTTTAGCATGTTTGTCATGTTGCTGCTATTGCTTCTGTTGTTTGTTTCAGAATTTTCCCCATTAAATATTGATGCATAAGGTCTAATTTTGACCTTGGTTTCCTTCCCATTAACATCTCTGCTGGGGACAGGATTGTACTTGATTGCAGGTAACGAGACACTTTTGTATCTATAGTACCTCTGGGTATTCTTTTAATAACTTCTTTCAATGACTCAGTTGCCCATTCAGTAAACCCATTTGATGGTGGATAGTAAGGTGCTAATGTAACATGTTGAATGCTCTTTCGTGTCATAAATCTTTGGAATTACATGCTAGGGAAAGAACTTCCATTCTCTGATACAAGCATTTCAGGTAAACCATGTATACTAAAACTGGTCCTTAGTTTTTCTATGGTAGCTTCACTAGTGGATGAATTCATGGGATAGATATCTACTTTGGAACATGCATACATTAGTACTGAATACATTGTTCCTGTTGATGGTCCAGCATAATCACTATGTACTCTTGTCCAGGGCCTATCTGGCCACTCCCAATGGAGCAGAGCCACAGTGAGAGCTTTTTGACTCTCTTGACAGATAGAACAGGATTGTACCTTACTCTCAATATCTGTATCCCTCTTTGGCCACCGCAAGTAACTCTGGGCTAATGCTTGCATTTTAGTAGCACCTGGGTGTGTCTGATGCAGTTCATCCATTATTACTTCGTGTCCTTGCTTTGGGATGGTGACCCATGCTCCCCATAATACACACCCACCTTGCACACTAAGTTTATTGCATCACTTATAATAAGGGCTGCTTTGGTCAGGGACCATCCCCTTAGCACACATTTGTGAGTACTGGATCATTATCAATCCATGATTTTACCTGTAATGCTGTCACTGGAGGTGCATCGAGAGAGTCCATTATTAACACACTCTCTTCATTTTTGTTGTTTTTGTGCGTCTCTGGTAAAGGCAACTGGCTTAAAGCATCTGCATTTTCCATCGTCTTACCAGCTTTGTATACAATGGTATATTCATAGGCTGTTAATGTCACTGCCCATCTCTGGATCCTGGGTGATGCTATCTGTGGCACAGCTTTCATCTCATTAAACAATGACACCAGGGCTTGTGATTGATTAACATTTTAAACCTACGCCTGTATATATTTGTGAAATCTCTGCACCCCAGAGCTAACTGCTAATCATTCTTGATCTAGCTGAGAATAATTATGTTCAGCAGAAGACAGAGCCTGGGATACAAATCCAGTTGGTTTCTCTGACCCATGCTCCATCTGATTAGCTAAAATGGCTCCAATTTCATAAGGAGAGGCATCACAAGTCAATATCAGTTCTTTGTCAGCTTAATAGACCAGGACTTCTGAGGATTGCAGAAATAGTTTAGAATCCTGAAACTCTTGTTCCTTTGCTGATTTCCAATACCATTTACCCCCTTTTAAATAAAATATACAGAGGCATTAGGAGTCTTGACCAGCTGGCAAAAATGTATCATAGTAATTCAGTAAGCCTTCAGCTCTGAAATATTCCTAGGTTCTGGGGCATCTCTCATTGCTTTTACTTCATCTCTCACTGAGTGTAGTCACTGGGCATCCCCACTTGATATCACTTCATGTGGCACAAAGGAATGCTGACCCCTTTTTAGGTGTAGACCTGGTTCCTTTAGCCTGTTTTGTAAAGGTTCTGTGTCTGTGGTAGCTGTGATTAGTATATCATCCAGATATAATGCCACATGTGGAATTCATTGAATCAGTCCCTTAGTGGTTCTTTGGAAAATAGCAAGGGCTGAGGAAACACCAAAAGGTAACTGATTTATATTTAAACAGCCCTTTGTAAGTATTACAGTGACATACCGCTTGGACTCTTCTTCTAGGATGATCTGTTGGTAGGCATGGCTCATATCTAACCTTGTGAACAATTGCCATCCTGCTAAAACTGCAAACAGAGCCTCAATTTTTGGAATTGGGTACTGTTCTAATTGTGATAGGCTATTTACAGGCAACTTATAGTCACCACATAGGTATACGGAGCCATCTGCCTTCAACACTGGTGCTATTGGTGCAGCCCAATGAGAAAATTTTACAGATTCAATAATACCAGTTGTCTTTTTAACTCAATTTCATTCTCTTTGTTTCATGGCAAAGGGTACAGATCTTGGTTTGAAATAACAAAGTATGACATTTGAGTTTATGTAAATTTTAGTGGTAGCACCTTTTAAAGTGCCCAGTTCATCTTTAAATACTTCCTTATGTTTATTTAAAACAGTTTCCTGAACTAGATCATCTTCTGATTTCAAGTGATGTACTTTTCCTTTCCAATCCAGTGAAAGGTCAGCCAATCACCCTCTACTGAGCAAGTTAGACACCATGCCTGCAACTTCTAGCGACAGTAGATGTCTTATATGGCTCTGGTGGGAAACATTCATATTGGTGTCTCTCAGTATCTTTACTGCTTCACTGGTGTATGTTTTTAATCTTACCCTACATTTCGGCTGTTCACTATCCTTCCACAAGGTCTCATATGCTTCTGGGCTCATAATAGTTACAGTACATCCCATGTCAAGCTCAAATGGACTTTTTTCCCCCCACTTACAGACAGCCCAATATGAATGGGACCTACTTTAGGAATATTTGTTTCAATTATATTATAGACTTCCTCAGCTGCTTTTTCACTACTTTCCTCCTCAAGTACATGAAAAGTACTATGACTATGCGGCTGTTTTTTATCATGGTTTTGTGGTTTTTTATCATGGTTTTATCATTATTTTTATCCTAGTTTTATTTTGACACACTCTTCGAATGTGCCCTGTCAAACCGCAGATGTGACATTTCTCATTTTAAAATCTGCAGCCCATTGGAGTGTGTTTGCCTCCCCAATTATACCACTCTTTGCTAGCTAATTGGATCTGTTTCCCATTTTGCCATGCAATTTTGTACACCACTCTTTGTGTTTCCTGTCTGCTATTTCCATCTCCCCGGGTTCCTGTAGCTTGTATTTGTAACTCCTGTATGTTTTTATATTTGCAGATTCCATTGACTGGGCCAATTTCAGAGCTGTTTCAAATGTTAACTGCGGTTCAGATAGTGCTCTCCTTAACATTTTGTCATCGTTAATGCCACAAACTAATCTGTCTCTTAGATTTGTGTCAGTCACACCATAATTACAATCTTGAGAGAGCTTCCTCAGTCCTGCCACAAATTCCCCCCACTGTCTTTCCAGATTTCCTCGACTGAGAGTTAAACTTAAATTGTTCTATTATTTCATTGGATGATGGGTTGAAATGTTTTTTTACTAGCTCATCAAAAGTTTCATCTCCCGGCTTTTCAGGGGTTAGCAGGTTTCTCATTAAACTGTAAGTCTTGGCCCTACATTGTTGAGTATGATAACTTTCTTCTTACCCTCAGTTTCCTTTTTTGACCAGCTCCAGTGTCCTTTCATAACAGCGTGACCCATCACTCCCCAGATCACTCTGCTCTCACAGGTGGTTCAGAGCCCAAGGACCAAAAGGGCTCCTGATCCTTGTCTCTGACCATGCTGATGTCTGCAAAGGGCATGGAGAGCTGGGTTCAGGATGAGAGCTCACAGGAAGAGTCAAGCCCAATACCTTCAGAGGAAGGAATTACCTGCTCCTGTATTTTTCACTTCACGCATCTGATGAAGTGGGTTCTAGCCCACAAAAGCTTATGCCCAAATAAATTTGTTAGTCTCTAAGGTGCCACAAGGACTCCTCGTTATAAGCCACACTGGCACTCTTTTCCTTGTTCTTATTAGTAGTCATAGAGTTGTAAAGTTTAAGGGTAGAAGGGACCACCAGATCATCTAGACTGACCTGTATCTCACAGGCCGCCAACACCAGCCAGCACCCACACTCTAAATCCGGCAACCAAGCTGAGACCAAAGTATCTCAGCCCACAGGAGACTAGACTGTTATGTGCCACAGGAAAAGAACAGGAGGGATGAGGTGCACCCAGGCAAGATACCCCCGCAGGGCATGGAAATTATTAAGTGAAAAATACCCAGATAACCCAGGTGAGTGATCCTCACTCACATGCTGCAGGCGAAGGTGAAACCCACCCCCCAGGGTCACTGCTAATCTGAACTGGGGGAAAATTCCTTCCTGATCCCACATATGGTGATCAGTTAGCCTTGAGCATGTGGGCAAGAACCAGCCTGCCAAGCACTTGAGAGAGAGAGAATGCAGGATAGCCTAGAGATCCAAACTGAGATCATCCAGTGGGAGAGCAAGGAATAGAGTCCAGGTGTCCAGAGTCCCATTCCAATGCCCTATCCACTAGAGCGATGTTTCTCAATGACTGGTCTAATGCCTGGCACTGGTCCCTGAGATCTCCCTGACACAGTTTAGGAAGACAGCAATCTGGTCTCTGGTATAAAGAAGGATGAGAAACATTGGACTAAACCATGCTGCCTTTGTCTGCCTTAGTGATTTTTTAAAAATCTTATCAAAACAAACAAAAAATAAAAACAAAACCCAAGAAAACTCTATGCCAAAAAACTAGCATTAATGCAACATGTAACCTTCTGGGTGCTTGATTTTGCAGGCTCCATGTTCTTTTAATGTTGTTTTGGTAGATATAATTTCCTAAGTTTTTCACAAATTTAAAAAACAAAAATTTCACTACATGGAACCATATTGATCCCCTCACAAGTATCATCAGCGGGGCTGGGATTTTTATGATCTTCCACACAGTCCTTGACCACTTGCTCTAATGGAATAACCAGTAGCAGTAGTAGGCGATTATCTCTATGTGGAGCTACCACTAGATGGGGTTGAGAGATGGTTTGCCAGTGGGTTTCACAGATATTTGCTGACAACAGAAGGATGGTGAGACTCTGGAATCGTGGGTTCCACTCCAGGCAAGCAACGGGAGTGTGCTCTAGAGATTACAGACCTTTCTGATTTTCTAAGGTGCTCTCATTGTAGTATCATTAATCCTGTACAGATATTAATGAATGTATCTTTAGAACACTCCTTTGAGGTGCGGGGATGGTTTTATCCCCATTTTACACACAGGGATAAATAGATAAGTTCATGGAGGATAGGTCCATCAGTGGCTATTAGCCAGGATGGGCAGGAATGGTGTCCCTAGCCTCTGTTTACCAGAAGCTGGGAATGGACGACGGGGAATGGATCGCTTGATGATTACCTATTCTGTTCATTCCCTCTGGGGCACCTAGCATTGGCCACTGTTGGAAGACAGGATACTGGGCTAGATGGACCATCGGTCTGACCCAGCCTGGCCGTTCTGATGTTCTTATGGGAATCGAGGCACAGAAATTAAAGCCACAATTGCCAAAAGCATCAGCTAATTTTGGGTGCCCTCCATTCAGAGCAGAGCTGCCACTGATGTTAGCTGCAATGGTGAGTTCTCTACACATCAGCAAATCAGATCTCAAGTGTTTCCAGTTGGGCACCCAGAAAACAAGGACCAAACAGTGGCCACCAGTGAAAAGTCTGGTTGAAGTGACTTGCCCAGCATCACACAGGAACTCTGTGGCAGAGGCAGGAATAGAATCCAGTTCTCCAGGGCAGCATTCAACTGTTGTAACCATGACACCAACTTTTCTCTTCCTACAGCCCCCTGCCTCAGTCACTCCACACGTAGGTATCTATCTGACATGCACACAAACACACATATCTATATATGTATCACCCTTCATATCCTTCTCTCTCTCTCCGTGCCTCTGTTTCTCTCAGAAATCTGTCTGTGCTCTTTCCAAGAGCAAAGGCAACAGCTGTCTCAGCTCTCACCCGTTCTCCCTGAGACTTGCTATTTCCCTGACATGCAATTTAAGAGATTATGGGCAGCTCAGAGAACACCAATCAATCTGTCTCCATTGCCATTTATTCCAGCCTTAGTTTTTAACCACTCAGAGTTGTTTTTATTTTTAACACCGTTTGAGGTTACCTGGGATGGGAACCACCTTATCAAATGCAAGGGGACAATCAGAGGCAGGTTTCTGGTGCTTTATGCCCTTGGGAGGACTCTCTGATCATATCAGATGCAAGAAAAGTTTACCTTTGCAGAGCATTTGACTGTAATGTAACCTGAGCCCTAGTCAAGGATCTGACAACCTTAGCTTGTTAATCAGTGCTTTTCAAATGTTTGCATTGAAAGAGAAAGCAGATGGCCCTCCCCAAATGTCCCTTATTTTGCAAGGCCATCTCTTCAATTGCACCCAGCTGATCTATATCTGTCCCACCTGTGTGCTAGCGCACCTTTATGCTGGTAAAGTAGGGATCTAATACTATGCTTGCATTGGGGTGTCTTAGCAAAGTGGGGGCATGTTACTCAGGGTGACCTGAGCAAGACAGGAGTTGATTCCAGGCCAGCTGGGCTGTTGCAGAGGAACATGCTTACACCCCAGGAAAGAGTTTGTTGCTCCACAGAGACCCACTCTGGCTGTTTTAGGAATGGCAAACAGGCTCTATCCTTTCCCCCAAACTTTGAGGTTCTGATCCGAATTGAATCTCCCGTTCTTTTGAGGTTAACCCACCATTGCTTGGGAGACTCCCTCCCAATTCCAAGGAGCTCTGGTACTGAAGGGTCATATCCCTGGGAAGGAAGGTGAATCCTTTATTTATCCAAATGGCAGTTGAAGTCTGGGTCAAGGCAATGCAAGCTCCTTCCATGATGCCCCCTGCCAAGCAGGACTCATCCCTGTGCGGGAGGGTTGTATTCTGCATTTTCCCTCCCAGTCTTTCCAGCGCCCAGTGGCTTAGCTCTTCGAATCCCCCTGGATCACAGCTTGAGAGCCGCTGGGGTAAAGCTAGGCACTGTGAGATAAACCCTGGCCCCTGTGAAGTCAAGGGAAAAAAACTGCACTTCAGTGGGGTGGGGATTTCACCTGTGGAAGCTAAGGGTTCAGGTTCCAGTCATGGACACCAAAGTGAGATGCCACAGTTGGGCACTTATCTCTCATGCTTTCTTGAGATCTTGCCTCCCATCTCTGAGCAACCAGCTTCCATCTCCTACTTGTTACATTGTCAACCAAACACCTTCATTCTCCCACGCTGCCCCTCGCGCCTGGGAGGTGCTGCCCAGAAACATCACCAAGCTACCTCCTTTTCCTCCTTAACTCCCTCCTTTGCTTTGATGCCTACAAAACACCTGATCCTGGTTAGGCCACTGGTACGCTGAGATCACTGCATATCTCCACTGTGTACCATGCTTACCAGTATGGTCTCCTTGTTTCCTTATACACCCGTGTCTGTATCCATCTGATGGCTCTTGCCTCTTATTTAGATTGTAAACTCTTTGTTCTGTGTTTGTGCAGCACCTCGCACAATGGGGTCCTGGGCATGACAAGAGCCCAAAGGCACTACAGTAATAATGAAATAAAGATTGCTTAAATTGCCATGCCAGGCCCAGACACCTGCATTTTTACAGCACTGCCTGGGAGGATCTGAAAAGCCTTTATACACATTCACCCCCTCAGCCTCACAGTCCCCTCTGGGTAGCAGGGCCGGCTCCAGGCACCAGCTTAACAAGCAGGTGCTTGGGGCGGCCACTCGGGAGAGGGGCGGCACGTCCAGGTATTCGGCGGCAATTCGGCGGAGGGTCCCTCACTCCCGCTAGGAGCGAAGGACCTCCCGCCGAATTGCCGCCGCAGATCGCGATTGCAGCTTTTTTTTTTTTTTTTTGGCTGCCTGGGGCGGCAAAAACCCTGGAGCCGGCGCTGTGGGTAGGAAGGCCTGGCTTCCTTCTGTCTCCATTTCACTGGGACTGAGCCTCTCCCCCAGGATCTCAGAGCCTGCCATTGCAGAGCAGGCAATAGACCCCACCCCCAGTCCTATGCCTAGCTGAGCTCCAGCCTTTAAGTACCGAATAGGGCACACTCGTGAGCTGGTTTTTCTTCAAGGGTTTCAGAAGAAACTGGTGCTTGAAACGCTCACCATGTTTTCCCCATCCCACAGCTCTCCCTTCCCAGCTCCAAAGCTGGGGACAGGGCATTCTGAAGCCAACCCAAGCCCATTGGAAAGGGCTGGCCAGTGGTGTCCCAGCATCTGGGGCAGGGGCTGGACAGGGCCATGATACTGAACAGGGCTAATTCTAGGACCCTGAAGAATTCCTTGGCCTGCTGTTTCCCTGTTTATTTTTTCTCCTTCATCTCTTCTCCCGCCCCCCTTCCCCTAACCCCTTCCCCTGGGGGTTGGAAATACCAGAGTTGATGTAACAGGCAGGGCAGCACTTGCCAGCAATGCAATCTTGGATAATCTTACAGGCTCCAGTTCCCCTCCCCCATTTTCCTACCACAACCAACATCCAGTTCCCACTCCCCTCGGTTTTGGGACAACACAGGCTGTTTCTCAGAGACTCCTCTTGTTTGCATTGGCCCTGGGAGCCACCCTTTACTGATTCACCTGCAGCACCCCTGTCTGGCATCACCGGCAGCCACTGCTCAACAGCTGCAGGGAACAACAGCCCCTGCTCCAGCCCATTGAAAAGAAGACTGGCATGTTGCAGGCATGTGTGTGTCCCAGAATTTGCTTCCCTGAGGGGGGTTGCAGGAGCCATGGGGGACTGAAGGACAGGATGGAGCTGCCAGGCCAGGGTTCTGTTACAAAGCCAGGGAGTCAGAACTACGGGCCTGCCCTTCTGAGATGACTGTTAGTTTGGATGTGCCCAAGGGAGGCATATGCCAGGGTGTGAGGCAAGGGGATCCACAGGCCGGGGAGGGGATGGGGGGTGGGGCTCAGGTACAGTAATGTACAGCTGTTGGGACAGGCAGGTCAGATCAGCACACAGGTCGGGGTCGGGAGGGGGGAGTTCTTGAGAGGAACAGGGAAAAATCCTTCCCAGCCTGGGCTAGCTTTGGTACAAGAAGAGGAGGAGGAGTCTGTTCTGAAATAGGATCCTCCACTCCCAACCCAACCTCCCCCCTCTCTGTGAGCAGGACACCCAAACACTGAGGAGGATTTGATCCTGTGATAATGAAGAGGGGGAGCTCCCTTTGAGCGACACCCAGCCAGCCAGTTAGCTGTAAAATCCCTCTTGGTAGCTGTTCTCTACTTGCTTTACCTGTAAAGGGTTAAAAAGTCCCCCAGGTAAAGGGAAAAAAAGGTGGGCACCTGACCAAAAGAGCTAATGGGAAGGCTAGAACTTTTTAAAATTGGCTGACCAAAAGAGCCAATGGGAAGGCTAAAACTTTTTAAAATTAAAACCTCTGATGCTTTTGTTTGCTTGTAACCTTTAAGTTGAACCCTCAAGAAAGCTAGTTTGGGTGCTTAATTTTTGGAATTGCTCTCTTAAAATCTAGCAAAAGCCTAAGTTCCAGATGTATTTTTAATAAAATCTACCTTTTTTAAGAACAGGATTGGATTTATGGTGGCAGAGCGGTGGGATCATTTTGAACCAGAAGCACAGACCTCAGGATTTTAAAAGGACATATTTTTCCTTTTGGCTGCTTGAAAGCCCGGGAGTTTTTTTTTTTCTTTCTTTTCTTTTCTTTGCTGCCTGAGGGGGAACAGACAAGCCAGAGGATTAGCCTGCAAAGCCAGGGAGTCCAACAAGCAATTTTTTCTTCTTTTTTCTAGCTTAGTGGCAATGAAATAGTTAGGCTAGAGTAGGGCAGCCTGTGCATGAGGTTGAGGTCAAGCACCGAAACCCTAGAGAAACCAGTCTTCCCAAAGTGGCACGCCACAGAGAAGACAGACCCAGATCAAGCCCAGACATCCAGCTCCATGACAGAAATACAGGGAAAGGATGGGGGACTGGGAACTTCCCAGGAGGGAAGTGTCAGCCCTCCCCAACCCGAGATCCAGCTGCCAGGATGGAGGGATGCCTTTAACTCAGGCCGAGTTCTAACTGAGGCAGAAAGGAATTTCTTCCTAGAGATGAAGTGCTTAGAAGCGGAGGACAAGCGCTTGGAGGTGGAAGCGGAGGGAAAGTGCTTGAAAGCGGAAGCGAAGCACTGGCAAGCAGAAATGGAGGAGAGGAGAGAGGAGAAGCACTTGGAAATGAAGTGCTTGGAGGCGGAAATGGAGGTGAAGCGCTTAGAGCTTTAAAAGGCTAAACTGGATCAACCAGGTAACCCTAACAGTCCTTCTCCAGGTACTGCTCCCCGTGCCAAGAAATTCCCCACATACAAGGTAGGTGATGATACAGAGGCCTTCTTAGAAAATTTTGAAAGGGCCTGCCTTGGGTACAGCATCTCTACAGACCAGTACATGGAGCTAAGGCCGCAGCTCAGTGGACCGTTAGCACAGGTGGCAGCTGAAATGCCTAAAGAACACATGAACAAGTACAAACTTTTTAAACAAAAGGCCAGAATTAGAATGGGGCTAACACCCGAGCATGCCTGTTGGCAGTTCAGAGCCCTAAGGTGGAAACCAGAGGTGGCATTTTCCCAACACGCCTACCACATTGTAAAAAATTGGGGTGTCTGGATATCAGGAGCAAGTGTTAAATCTCTGGAAGATCTGTCTCTCCTAATGCAAATGGAGCAGTTCTTAGAGGGTGTTCCTGAGGAAATAGAAAGGTACATCCTAGATGGGAAGCCCAAAACTGTAATAGAAGCAGGGGAGATCGGAGCCAAATGGGTGGAGGTGGCGGAGAAGAAGAAAGCTAGTAGCAGTTGGTGCAGATAACAGAAGGGGAAACCTGAGACAACACCCCACCGTCGGAGTCAGCCCTCCACGCAGCCAAGGAGACCCCAGATGCCCTCTCGTCCCACCACCCCACTCTCCAACCACCCACTTTGCTCTAGTCCCCAGTCAGCTGGGCGATGATTTAAATGTAATGAGCTGGGGCATGTGAAGGCCAACTGCCCCAAGAGCACCAACTGACTGCAACTCATCACCCCGGAGTCCCACTGAGAGCCTTCAGGCCCAGATGCCTCGCAAATACCCCCAGAGCAAAGGGAAACTGTCAGTGTGGGCAGAAGGAAGATTACTGCGTGGCGAGACACTGGAGCACAGGTGTCAGCTATCCGCCAATCCCTGGTGGACCCCAAATTCATTGACCTAGAGGCCCAAGTGATGGTGCAACCCTTTAAGGCCAACTCTTTTAACTTGCTTACAGCCAAGTTGCCTGTCCAGTACAAGGGCTGGTCAGGAATATGGACTTTTGCAGTCTATGACGATTATCCCATTCCCATGCTGTTGGGAGAAGACTTAGCCAACCATGTAAGTCTAAGAAAAGGGTGGTGATGGTCACCCTCAGCCAGGCTAAACAGGCCTCCACACGTAACTCCATTCCTGAGCCTCCTACAGGAACCCAGCCAGAGGTGTTGAAACCAGACCCCAGACTAGAGTCTATGGCAGCAGTTGTAAATCCAGTAGGACCAAAGACTGTTTGGGGAAGTCATTTCACTGGGAGGGAATGGGCAAGGATGTTTCTACCTATGTCTGGTCTTGTGAGGTGTGCCAGAGGGTGGGAAAGCCCCAAGACCAGGTCAAGGTCCCTCTCCAGCCACTCCCCATCATTGAAGTTCCATTTCAGTGCCCAGTTCATCTCCACCTTAGACTTAACTAAGGGGTACTGGCAAGTGCCGCTAGATGACCCAGCCAAAGAAAGGTCAGCCTTCATCACCCATTTAGGGCTGTATGAATTTATTGTGCTCCCTTTTGGACTGCAAAATGCACCTGCCACCTTCCAGAGACTGGTAGATAACCTTAGCTGTCTTCCAGTGCATAATGGAGGCAGTATTAACTGTTAAGGCCAAACAGTGTCAAATAGGCCTAAACAGGGTTACATACCTTAGACACCAGGTGGGCCAAGGTAATATCAACCCCCTACAGGCCAAAGTGGATGCTATCCAAAATTGGCCTGTCCCTAAGTCAAAGAAGCAGGTCCAATCCTTCTTGGGCTTGGCCGGGTATTACCGACGATTTGTACCACACTCCAACCAAATTGCCACCCCACTGACCGACCTGACCAGGAAAACACAGCCAAATGTAGTTCAGTGGACTGAGAAGTGTCAAAAAGCCTTTAACCAGCTTAAGGCGGCCCTTATGTCTGACCCTGTACTGAGGGCCCTGGACTTCGACCAACCGTTTGTCGTAACCACAGATACATCTGAGCATGGTGTAGGAGCAGTTTTAATGCAGGAAGGACCAGATCAAGAATTCCATCCTGTCGTGTTTCTCAGCAAAAAACTTTCTGAGAGGGAAAGCCACTGGTCAGTCTCAGAAAAAGAATGTTACAAATTGTGTATGCTCTGGAGAAGCTACGCCCATACATTTGGGGGTGGCGGTTCCACCTGCAGACTGACCATGCTGCACTGAAGTGGCTTCACACAGTCAAAGAGACTAACAAAAATCTTCTTTGGTGGAGTTTAGTTCTTCAAGACTTTGATTTTGAAATACAGCACATTTCAGGAGCCTCTAACAAAGTGGCTGATTCACTCTCCTGGGAAAGTTTCCCAAAATCAGCCGGGTAAAAATGTCCCTGCATTCTAAGTTATTGTAGTCCTTGAAATGTAAATAGTACTGTTTAGTTCTTCATGTAATTATTAGTAAAATTAGAGGTGCATGTATCTTATTAACTCTGTTTCCACATCCCATGTCCCAACCAATATGGACACAACCTGTACCAGGCTGGCCAGCACCATCTGTGATTTGGGGGGCATGTGATAATGATGGCTGGGTGTCCATCAAAGGGACACCCAGCCAGCCAGTTAGCTGTAAAATCCCTCTTGGTAGCTGTTCTCTACTTGCTTTACCTGTAAAGGGTTAAAAAGTCCCCCAGGTAAAGGGAAAAAAAAGTGGGCACCTGACCAAAAGAGCCAATGGGAAGGCTAGAACTTTTTAAAATTAAAACCTCTGATGCTTTTGTTTGCTTGTAACCTTTAAGTTGAACCCCCAAGAAAGCTAGCTTGGGTGCTTAATTTTTGCAATTGCTCTCTTAAAATCTAGCAAAAGCCTAAGTTCCTGATGTATTTTCTTCCTTTTTTGTTTTTAATAAAATTTACCTTTTTTAAGAACAGGATTGGATTTTTGGTGTCCTAAGAGGTTTGTGCATATGCTGTTTGATTAGCTGGTGGCTACAGCTAATTTCCTTTTTTTTTCCCCTCAGCTTTTCCCCGGATGGGGGGTGAAAGGGCTTGAGAGTACCTCATAGGGAAGAATTCCCAAGTGTTCCTTCATGGGTCCAAGGGTTTTTTTTGTTTTGTTTTGTTTTTGCATTTGGGTGGTGGCAGCGTTTACCAAGCCAAGGTCAGAGAAAAGCTGTAACCTTGGGAGTTTAATACAAGCCTGGCATGGCAAGCATTAATTTTTAGAATCCTTGCAGGCCCCTACCTTCTGTACTCAAAGTGCCAGAGTGGGGATTTTGCCTTGACAGATCCAGACTGGGATAGCGCAGTAATGGGCAGAACGGAGCCCCTTCCCCACCCAATCTGGTCATGCTTGACTTGTGGCAGTGCAGATCAAGATACCAGCTCTCTGTCCCTGGCCCATCTCTCCTCTTCTTCCTTCCCCTTCCTACAAACAGCCCCTTGCATAGGTGCTGGAATTTGGGGTGCAGGGGGTGCTCACTGCCACACCCCTGGCTTGAAGTGGTTTACAGTTTGGTTCAATGGCTCTCAGCACCCCCCCACTATAAAAAAATTTCCAGCACCCCAAAGTCAAAATATTTCATTTAATTTTAAACATTTCATTAAAAAATAAAATTAAAAGGAAATGTTGAAGCAATAGTCATTTCAAATAAAAAATGAAATCTTTCAATTTGTACAGATTCCCCTTCCTGCCCTAACCAGAACAATTTGGCAAAATTGACATGAATTTTTCAAGTGTTTTCGTGTTGCTGAATCTGAGTTTCTTGCCAAAATAAGTTTTGTCTGAAAAATTTTACCCAGATCTACGGACAAGACCTCCACACGTTGCCTGTGGCTGCTGAAAGAAACTCCACTAGGTGGTGCCCTAAGCCAATAGTTCCAATGCACCACAAGACTGGAGATTGGGGATTTGGAAAAAGTGAAATTGGAGAGGTGGTTGGGAATAAAGTGGAAAAAGGAAATGGGAAGATCCCCCCCCCCATCCCCCACTGCACCCGTAGGAATGGGTGGATTAATAGAAAAGGAGACCCCAAATATCTCAGTGGCTAGCACAATGAAGTCCTGGTTGTGACTAGGACTCTTAGCCCTGGTCTACACTGCAGGGTTAGGTCCAATTTAGCCGCATTAGGTCGATTTTATAACGAATGCGTCTACACAAGCAACCCCGTTCTGTCGACCTAAAGGGGTCTTAAAATCGACTTCTGTACTCCTCCCCGGCAAGGGGAGTAGCGCTAAAATTGACTTTGTTGGGTCGAATTTGGGGTAGTGCGGATGTAAATCAACGTTATTGGCCCCCAGGAGCTATCCCAGAGTGCTCCAATGTGACCGCTTTGGACAGCACTTTCAACTCCGATGCACTAGGCAGGTACACAGGAAAAGCCCTGGGAAATTTTGAATTTCATTTCCTGTTTGGTCAGCATGGCGAGCTCAGCAGCACAGGTGACCATGCAATCCCCTCAGAATCACAAACGAGCTCCATCATGGAGTGAACGGGAGACACTGGATCTGATTGCTGTATGGGGAGAAGAATCTGTGCAGGCAGAACTCCGATCAAATAGAAGAAATGCTAATAAAAAAGCCAAAATCGCACAGGGCATGATGGACAGAGGCTACAACAGGGACACACAGCAGTGCTGTGTGAAAGTCAAGGAGCTCAGGCAAGCCTACCAAAAGACAAAGGAGGCAAACGGTCACTCTGGGTCAGAGCCCCATACATGCTGCTTCTATGATCAGCTGCATGGCATTCTACGGGGGGAACCCTACCACTACCCCACTGTCCATGGACACCTGCAAGGGGGGAGTCTCATGCAACACAGAGGAGGATTTTGTGGATGAGGAGGAGGAGAATGCACAGCAGGCAAGTGGTGAATCCGTTCTCCCCGGCAGCCAGGACCTTTTCATCACCCTGGAGCCAATTCTCTCCCAAGGCGGGATCCTCGACCCTGAAGGCGGAGAAGGCCCCTCTGGTGAGTGCACATTTGTAAGTACAGTACAGGGTTTAAAAGCAATAGTGTTTAATATTTGATTTGCCCTGAAGAATTGGGATGCATTTGCGGCCAGTACAGCTACTGGAAAAATCTGTTAACGTGTCTGGGGATGGAGCGGGAATCCTCCAGGGACATCTCCATGAAGCTCTCCTGGAGGTACTCTGAAAGCCTTTGCAGAAGGTTTCTGGGGAGGGCTGCCTTATTTCATCCTCCACGGTAGGACACTGTACCATGCCAAGCCAGTAGCAAGTAGTCTGGAATCATTGCAGCACAAAGCATGGCAGTGAATGGTCCTGGGTTGTGGTCGCATTCAAGCAACATTCGGTCTATATCTTTCTGTGTTAGCCTCAGGAGAGTGATATCATTCATGGTCACCTGGTTGAAATAGGGGAATTTTTGTAACGGAACAGTAAAAGGACCCCGTTCATGCTGGGCTGTTTGTGCTTGGCTAAAAGGGATCATCCCTGAGAATAGCCACGTGGCGGGAGGGAGGGGTGAAGGGATCATCCCAAATAGCCACGCGGAGGGGTGGGGGAAGGTGTGTGCTACACATCCACCCAAAAACCGCAGCCCCTCCTTTTAAATGGCAAACCCAACTGGCATTGCTTGCTATGGGAAAGGAGGGCGCTGCAGTTTGAAAACATTCCCACATGTTATCAAGGCGTTAGAAGCCAAACCCGCTTACCCTTTGGCTTACCATGGCTGCTTGGAAACCGAATTCTGTTGCCCAGCCGTGTGTGATGTGTCACCGTACCGGCAGGCGCTCAATATAAAAGGCAAAATGCAACCTTGTACTTAAAGCACATGTGCTGTCTGCTGTGCATTGCTTGATTCACTGTGAAAGAGTCTCTCTTTTGTTCTCAGAAATGTGTCATCTTAAATTTTACTCTCCCTTTTTATCCCCCTGCAGGTGCAAATGTTTCAATGCTCCCCCTATCATCTCCATCCCTGAGGTTATCGCAGATTAGAAGGTGAAAAAAACGCACTCGCGATGACATGTTTTCTGAGCTCATACAGTCCTCCCACATTGATAGGGCACAGCTGAATGCATGGAGGCATTCAGTGGCAGAGTCCACAAAAGCATTAAGCGAGCACGATGAGAAGAGGCAGGAGGCGATGCTGAGGCTAATTGGGGAGCAAACGGACATGCTCAGGCGTCTGTTGGAGCTGCAGGAAAGCCAACAAGAGCACAGACTGCCACTGCATCCACTGTACAAATGCCTGCCCTCCTCCCCAAGTTCCATATCCTCCTCACCCAGATGCCCAAGAACGCGGGGGGAGGTTCCGGGCACCCAGCCACTGCACTCCAGAGGATGGCCCAAGCAACAGAAGGCTGTCATTCAAACAGTTTTGATTTGTAGTGTGGCTACAATAACCAATGTGGCCTTGTCCTTCCCTCCTCCCCCACCCCACACTACCCCACCTGGGATACCTTATCAGTTATGTCCCTTTTTTTTTAATTAATAAAGAAAGAATGCATGGTTTCAAAACAATAGTGACTTTATTTCTTTTGCCAGCTGTGATCAAAGAGGGGAGGGTGGTTGCCTTACGGGGAGTTAAAATCAACAAAGGGGGTGGGTTTGCATCAAGGAGAAACACACACAACTGTCACACTGTGGCCTGGCCGGTCATGAAACTGGTTTTTAAAGCCTCTCTGATGCGCAGCGCGCCTACCTGTGCTCTTCTACTCGCCCTGGTGTCTGGCTGTTCAAAATTGGCAGCCAGGCGATTTGCCTCAACCTCCCACTCCGCCATAAATGTCTCCCCCTTACTCTCACAGATATTATGGAGCACACAGCAAGCAGTAATAACAATGGGAATATTGGTTGCGCTGAGGTCTAACCTAGTCAGAAAACAGCACCAGCGAGCTTTTAAATGTCCAAAGGCACATTCTATCACCATTCTGCACTTGCTCAGCCTATAGTTGAACTGCTCCTTACTACTGTCAAGGCTGCCTGTGTATGGCTTCATGAGCCATGGGATCAAGGGGTAGGCTGGGTCGCCAAGGATAACTATTGGCATTTCAACATCCCCAACAGTAATTTTCTGGTCTGCGAAGTAAGTCCCTTCTTGCAGCTGCTCAAACAGCCTGGAGTTCCTAAAGATGCACGCGTCATGCACCTTTCCTGGCCATCCCACGTTGATGTCGGTGAAACGTCCCTTGTGATCCACCAGTGCTTGCAGCACCATTGAGAAGTACCCCTTGTGGTTTATGTACTGGTTGGCAAGGTGGTCTGGTGCCAAGATAGGGGTATGCGTTCCGTCTATCGCCCGACCACAGTTAGGGAAACCCATTGCAGCAAAGCCATCCACTATGACCTGCACATTTCCCAACATCAGTGATTGCATTGGCTACTTGAATCACAGCAGTCCCCACAGTAGATTTTCCCACTCCAAATTGATTCCCGACTGACCGGTAGCAGTCAGGCGTTGCAACCTTCCACAGGGCTATCGCCACTCGCTTCTCAACAGTCAGGGCAGCTCTCATCTTGGTATTCCTGCACTTCAGGGTAGGGGAAAGCAACTCACAAAGTTCCAGGGAAGTGACCTTACGTATGCGAAAGTTTCGCAGCCACTGGGAATCATCCCATACCTGAAACACTATGCGATCCCACCAGTCTGTTCTTGTTTGCCGGGCCCAGAATCGGCGTTCCACTGTATCAACCAGCCCCACTGCCACCATGATGTCCCAATTGCCACAGCCCATGCTTCCTGCATTAGCGTAGTCTGAGCACCTCACGTTCTTTAATGCTCTTGTCCTCACAACACCTCAGGGCAGTGCTATGATCCCAGTTTACAGGTAGGGAACTCATAGACTCATAGACTCATAGACTTTAAGGTCAGAAGGGACCAATATGATCATCTAGTCTGACCTCCCGCATGATGCAGGCCACAAAAGCTGACCCACCCACTCCTGGATTAATTCTCTCCCTTGACTCAGCTGTTGAAGTCCCCAAATCATGATTTAAAGACTTCAAGTTGCAGAGAATCCTCAAGCAAGCGACCCCTGCCTCATGCTGCAGAGGAAGGCGAAAAACCTCCAGGGCCTCTGCCAATCTACCCTGGAGGAAAATTCCTTCCCGACCCCAAATATGGCGATCAGCTGAACCCCGAGCATGCGGGCAAGACTCTCCAGCCAGACACTTAGGAAAATGAATATTAATATCACATCATTGACCCATGGTACTAATTACCAGNGTATATAAAATCATGAGTGATGTTGAGAAAGTGGATAAGGAAAAGTTATTTACTTATTCCCATAATACAAGAACTAGGGGTCACCAAATGAAATTAATAGGCAGCAGGTTTAAAACAAATAAAAGGAAGTTCTTCTTCACGCAGCGCACAGTCAACTTGTGGAACTCCTTACCTGAGGAGGTTGTGAAGGCTAGGACTATAACAATGTTTAAAAGGGGACTGGATAAATTCATGGTGGCTAAGTCCATAAATGGCTATTAGCCAGGATGGGTAAGAATGGTGTCCCTAGCCTCTGTTCGTCAGAGGATGGAGATGGATGGCAGGAGAGAGATCACTTGATCATTGCCTGTTAGGTTCACTCCCTCTGGGGCACCTGGTATTGGCCACTGTCGGTAGACAGATACTGGGCTAGATGGACCTTTGGTCTGACCCGGTACGGCCTTTCTTATGTTCTTATGTTCTTATGTTGGTATTTATCCCTCTGATATATTTAAAGAGGAGCAATCATATCTCCCCTCAGCCTCCTTTTGGTTAAGGTAAGGAACTGAGGCACAGAGACACTTAGGCTCTCAGATAACTTTTTAAATCTGGCTTTAAAGATGCCGATAAGCACTATGGTAAGTCACATAGGTGCCTAGGAAGGTTAGGCACCTAACTCCCCTTGGTGTAGGTTTAGTCACCTTTGTAAATCCCACTAGAAACCAAAATACCTTTGTAACTCTGGACTCAAGGTCACAGAGAGACTGTAGCAGAGCAGGGAACCCAACTTGGGTCTCCCAGGCCAGCACCCCAGCCGCTGCTCCATCCCATCTCTCAGCAGGAATCTATGCTGCTACCAGATGCTGGTTTTATCTATGAGCCATCTAAGAAATGGGGTGAAGTGGAAGTGATGTGTGACATACCCAGGACCAGGGCACAATCCAGACTAGTGAGTAGCTGTGTCACCCCTATCCTCTAACCTGGGGTGCCCTTTACACTGCTTTGCTGCTATAGCCTCCAGTCACAAACAGCTTCTAGCATGCAAGTCACTCCCAGCTATGTCTGAGTGTGCAGCAGCCAGCCACACGTAGGCTCTTCCCAGTCTGAATTACACTGCAGGGTGACCCCAGCAATGTATATTTTGTACTGCCCAGTCCTCTCCTGGGCAATACAAGCTTATATATAGTCTGTCATTTTATTACTAGAAGTGATATGCACAAATCTTGTTACTCCAAATGGAGTTTCCCAAACACTTCAATGCAAACACACTGGTTTAGATAAAACAAGTTTATTCAATTAAAATCTCACTCTTTGTAGATAATATAAGTAATGATGTATAAGTCAGAAATGATTACAAGAAAAATAAAGATAAAACACAACTAGTTGACGTTAGGCACTATGTTAAACTCACCATATGTTTTTTCTCACCACATGCTCTCAACAGTCTTACCAGCCAAACTACTTAGGCCAGGACCCCTTCTTCTGGTTAATGACTGCTGCCTTTGTCCCTACTGGTGCAGTGAATCAATGGACAGAGAAAGAGGAGAAGGAGGGGAGCCTTGGGGCATCTCACTTTTCTTAGTCCTCCCTCCCCTTTGAGAAGCAGCTCCGGATGGGAGCATGGTGACAGACAGTCTCTGTGGATGGGAACACTATGCTCTTCCTTTGCTAAGATGTAGATTTTTTTTGCCCCTGCCCCATTTTCTGCCAAATTATGAGTTTTCAAATGATACTTCACTGGGCATACCTTGTACAAAGATTACAACAACAGTGGACACAGGTATATTCTGTCATAGAATAGAATCATAGAATATCAGGGTTGGAAGGGACCTCAGGAGGTCATCTAGTCCAACCCCCTGCTCAAAGCCAGTATGGTCCACTTGATACTGGCTGCCAACTAGACATGGAGCCATTGATCACTACCCGTTGAGCCCGATGATCTAGCCAGCTTCTATCCACCTTATAGTCCATTCATCCAGCCCACACTTCTTTAACTTGCTGGCAAGAATACTGTGGGAGACCGTATCAAAAGCTTTGCTAAAGTCAAGGAATAACACAGAATATAGTGCTGCTTTTGGTCAATCTGGTTGGTTTGTATTGAAAATTCCATTGTAGTTCCCTCTGTCTGTCTGTCCATCCATACTTACACTGTGAGCTCCTTGGGCCAGGGACCATCCCTTCCTAACATGTCATGAGTACTATAATCAGCAAATAAACATTATTTGTATTATAGTGGGGTGGTGGTTGGGTCACACAATAAAGAAAGGGATTGACTTCTTCCTTCTAAATCACTGCATGAAGGTAATTAATATAATCCAAGTCAGTAGTGAGTGAAGCCAATGGCTATCTGAGAGCTGTCTAGTGGCCTAAGTGAAATGAATTGATGTGTCTCAGCTGGACCTAGGACCAAGCCCACCCTCACAACTGGTCTCCTTTATGTATGTCTCAGCAGTGAGGCCCAGGAGGAGGAGTTCTGGAGACTGACCGCCCCTCTTCAGGAGAGGTTTTCAGGTCAAGGTGAGCACATGATGGTGGGGCAGCAGAGAGGCCATGCTGTCTGGCTGTGTCTGCTCCATGGGATGAAGGCTTCAGGCCCCAAGAATTTTCAGTCTCCAACTTTCAAGTCACTTTATTTTAAAAAATGAGGGTCTTGAAAGTTCCTACCCAGCTTCCCCCATTTCCTTTCTCGCCCCATTCCCAGCCCAGTAGCGCTGATCTTTGCCCCATCTTTGTCCGTGCTTCACTCTGCTACTGCCCTGCCTAGTTCCAGCCAGGCCCAAGAGCCAAAACACAGTTACCAAGCTGGTTTTGTGGCCTTCTCAGCCCAACTAAACCCAGCAAATCTAAAGAGAAGGCTGGTTTCCATGAGACTTCCAGCCCAGTTGACAGTATAATTTTGGGTTTATACTCCAGAGGGGGTGAGTGCCTGAGGAGCTGGGAGGTAGCCTAGCTGTAGCCTTCCCATGCAGGGGCTGGTCAGAGAGCCTGCCTTCATGTAACTGCAGCTGGGTGTTTCCCTACCTGTATGTATGCTGGTGAAAGTGCAGGCTGGAGAGGGTTTGCAGCTTGTCACAGCAGTACAGTGTAAAAGGGAGCCCAGGCTGGTGGGTCAGAGGGGCTCAGTGGTGACCCAGTTCCTGGGGGGAACACATCACAGTGGGATTCTGCATCTGTGCAGAGCCCCTCTCATTTCATGGGGGCTCCATGTGGACACAGGGGTCTGGCCCTGTGGTTCTCAGTTCAGGACCGGGACTGTAGCGTGAAAAGGTTTGTTGGAGGCTTTGATGGAGAGTGCCTTTGTGCAATGACCATGGCTGCCTACGTAGACCCACGGACTCTAGCCCCGGGAGTGAGGCCTGAAATCTCTATCGCTTGAGCTAAGAGTCCACCTTGAGTTGTAAGGCAGCAGCAGGCTGTACTTACCAGGACCAGCCAGTAGAAAGACACTATCACATATGCCGGACTGATGTATTGCACAAGGACTGTTGTGCACATAAACAGGGAGCTGGGAGCATATGAAATTACCTGTCCGTGCACATAGTTTGCAATCATAGTGGGATGGCAATGAGGTTGCTGGATTCTGCAAATGGAATCCTTAAATCTCCCTCCTCATTTCTTTTTTTTGTGTGTGTGTGTGTGTGTGCTTTTAAATCTTTTCAGCAACCATGATGAGAAGTTGCAGGAGCAAGCTGAGATAACGGGGACTTCAGAAATTCCCCTCTGGGCTACAGCCAGAACTGCTGACAGGCTGTGGGAACCAACACTGCAATATATGGTGTGTTGTGTCTACCTATTAGACTGGGAAAGTGTGTGAGTGGAACAGGGCAGAACTGAAGCCTGTGTGTGTAGCTAATGGAATGACAGCAGCTTAATGGCTCTTGTACTAGATGACTGCAGTTCACCTGAGCACAATATGTGATCTACTGGTAATTGCTTTAATTGCTTAATGAACATGGTGCTTAAGAAAAGAGCTAGGAGTGGGGGAGGGAGGAGGTTGCATGGGGAAGTAAGAGGGGTGGAGGGATGAAGTCACAGTCAGAGGACATCAGAGTACTGGATGGAACGTGGCCAAGCTAATGAAGTAGATGAAATTTACATTCATTACACTTGCAGGCTTAATCACTAGAACAAATAGCCCAAAGGGCTCAGGGGGAGCTAAGAGAAAAGCAAATCACCCACTTCTTATTTCTTCTGCTATGTGCTTTGCAAGTGAGTCTGACCAGTGGTAGCTGGGGCCGATTAATCGTATGGCCATTTTGATTGATCGCCATTGCATCTCACTGTCAACTCTGCAGCTCTGGCTTAAGGAACTTTTAATTGCTGTGAATGGTTGGTTTGTTGGTTGGTTTTTGTTGTTGTTGTCTTTTTAATAGGCTGATTTTTTAAATAGCTGATAGTGTTTTAAGGTGGGAAGGCCATGGGCACAGAGATGCATTTGTAGTTTACTGCAGGCTTTTGGGTGGGTGGGAAGTGTCCACCTACAGCAAGGGCATGTCCTGTGAATGGCCTGCAGAGAGTGAGTGAAATAAACCAACTATGGCTGGATGCTGATAGGAGCGAGGAGAGATTGGGCTCCTGGCTCCAGAGTCTGGGGTGTGATCTGTTGGAAGGAAGCTGGGCTGGGCTGTTGGTTCAGGCCTGAAGTAAGTCGGGAAGATTCCTCTTGGAGGAAAGAAAGTCACCTTGGGTCACCATTTTCACTTCCCTTTCACGGGAGAGTTGAGAGTGTTCAGCAGATCTAGGGAGAAGCATCTCATGGGCCTGTCAACTGCACTGCATAGGGAATTTACAGTGTAAGATCTTAAGATTTGTTCCCTCCCTCAACGTGGAGAGGAATATACAACAGCTTTCTGCCCGAGTTATGATTTCCACACTCTAGTTTAGATAAAGCAAAAACAAATGTATTAAATACAAAAGATAGATTTTAAGTGACTATAAGTGATAGCAAACAGATCAAAGCAGATTACCTAGCAAATAAACAAAAAAAGCAAGCTAGGCTTAATATACTAAATAGATTGGGTATGAATCTGCTATTCTTAATTTGCTATTCAGATTAATTTTATCTGAATCTTAATCTGGTATTCAGAATCTGCAGATTCTTAAGGGGCAAGCTGCACTTACTTTACAGCTTGGAATCCCCAGGTCTTCCATACACAGGCTAAAAATCCCTTTAGCCTGGGTCCAGAACTTCATAGAATCATAGAATATCAGGGTTGAAGGGACCTCAGGAGGTCATCTAGTCCAACCACCTGCTCAAAGCAGGACCAATCCCCAACTAAATCATCCTCCAGTTCAGTCTTTGTTCCTCAGGTGTTTCCAGGAGTCTTCTTGGCGGGAAGCACATGGTGAGAACCCTTTGTTTCAAAGTCAGTGGAAAAATACCGACATACCAAAATGGAGTCCAGCACCAGGTGACCAGGTCACATGTCCCTGTGGAGTCACTGCAGCCATCCCCCACTGGCTGTTTGGATAGTTCACAGGAAGGCTCACCCTGTGGGAGATAAGCTTCTCCTAAGGCCTATTGTTTCTTCCTAATGGCTCATTAACCTGAATGGGCCCTTCCCAGCCAGCCATCTAGTCTGAGAGCATTTTGCTTAGTGGGCGTTGCCCAGAAATAGCTACATGTGAAATAGTTACATAGTCAATATTCATAACTTCAGATACAAAAATTATACATGCATATAAATAGGATAATCATATTCAGCATACCATAACCTTTTCAGTGACACATTACATGCCTTATCTTGCATAAAATACATCATAATTATGATTAATAATTATATCATATTAATATCACTATGAAGAATATGAGGTGCAGTGTCACACCCACCTGAGTGTTTCTCAATACAGGACAGGGGCTAAGGGAAAGCTGCCCTTGGAGATTCCCACTGCAGTAATGTGGCTCATCTATTTCACTGTAAATTCCTTGGCTCAGGGACCATTCATCCTTCTGTGTCTTGTTCAGCACTGAGCACATGGCTGGTGCTCACCCAATGATAATTAGCCATAATTCCCTTCTGTTCCAAGGAGGTGAAGATAGTCACTGAATTATTTGGGCCTATTATTAGCACTGGGTTCACTCGGAGACAGAAGCCAAGAACTTTGGCATTGTGTACACAAGCACACAGAAGTGCATTTCCAATACCTAGCAATGAATGAATGAATGAGCACAGTTAAATCCAGTGAATGAACACAGTTAAATCGAATGGCTCCCTGAAGAGGGCATTGCTTTCGCCAAGGGAGTGGGGATTAGCAGGGGGGGACTGGAGAATGACAGAGGGTAGGTATTCTTCATAGAATCATAGAAGATTAGTGTTGGACGAGACCTCAGGAGGTCATCTAGTTCAACCCTCTGCTCATAGCAGGACCAACCCCAACTAAATCATCCCAGCCAGGGCTTTGTCAAGCCGGGCCTTAAAAACCTCTAAGGATGGAGATTCCACTACTTCCCTAGGTACCCCCTCCAGTGCTTTGGGGGCCCCAAAACTGGACACAATACTCCAGATGTGGCCTCACCTGTGCTGAATAGAGGGCAATAATAACTTCCCTTGAACTGCTGGCAATGCTCCTACTAAAGCAGCTCCTACTAAAGCAGCCTTCTTGGCAAGAAGGGCACACTGTTGACTTATATCCAGCTTCTCATCCACTGTAATCCCCAGGTCCTTTTCTGCAGAACTGCCGCTTAGCCAGTCGGTCCCCAGCCTGTAGCAGTGCATGGGATTCTTCTGTCCTAAGTGCAGGACTCTGCACTTGTCCTTGTGGAACCTCATCAGATTTCTTTTGGCCCAATCCTCCAATTTGTCTAGGTGATTCTGGACCCTATCCCTACCTTCCAGTGTATCTACCTCTCCCCGCAGTTTAGTGTCATCCGCGAACTTGCTGAGGGTGCAATCCATCCCATCATCCAGATCATTAATCATGGAATCATAGAACTGGAAGGGACCTCGAGAGGTCATCTAGTCCAGACCCCTGCACTCAAGGCAGGACTAAGTATTATCTAGACCATCCATGACAGGTGTTTGTCCAACCTGAAGATGTTGAACAAAACCGGCCTCAGGACAGACGCCTGGGGCACTCCGCTTGATACTGGCTGCCAACTAGACATCGAGCTGTTTATCACTACCCATTGGGTCTGATGATCTAGTCAGCTTTCTATCCACCTTATAGTCCATTCATCGAATCCATACTTTTTTAACTTGCTGGCAAGAATACTGTGGGAGACTGTATCAAAAGTTTTGCTAAAGTCAAGATATATCACGTCCAGCGCTTTCCCCATATTCACAGAGACAGTTATCTCATCATAAAAGGCAATCAGTTTGGTCAGGCATGACTTGCCCTTGGTGAATCCATGTTGACTGTTCCTGATCACCTTCCTTTCCTCCAAGTGCTTCAAAATTGATTCCTTGAGGACCTGCTCCATGATTTTTCCAGGGACTGAGGTGAGGCTGACTGGTCTGTAGTTACCTGGGTTCTCCTTCTTCCCTTTTTAAAAGATGGGTGCTATATTTGCCTTTTTCCAATCATCCAGGACCTCCCCCGATCGTCATGAGTTTGTGATTCACTATTGGGCCCAAATCTTTTTCTGCAATACTGCCACTACTGTGGTCTAGACAGTTATTCTCCACTGTAGAGTCATGCATTTGATTTTTCCTTCCCAAGTGACGTGCTTTATTGGATGTCATCTTGTTAATTTCAGACCAGTTGTCCAATTTGTCAAGATCATTTTGAATTCTGTTGTCCAAAGTGCTTGCAACTCCTCCCAGCTTGGGGTCATCCACACATTTTATAAGTATACTCACCACTCTCTCATCCAAGGCATTAAATGAAAATATTGAACAGTACCAGACCCAGGATAGACCCCTATGGGACCTGTTGTAATTACTGGTCCTACAACTTTACTCTAATTGTGAGTACAACTGTAAAAAGTATGTGAAAGTTCAGAACATATCACAATGACCTATAACAAAGCTGATGGGGAAAGAAATGAAAAGGAGAGAAAGACTGAATTAATCTGAAAAAAAGAACCTACTCCTGTGGTTCAAGGACTATGTTAAAATCATGCTTGGTACAAACAGAAGAAGATGTGGAATCAGACATTAATGAACCAAAATTGGTGTGTCTGATGTTAGGTCTAATTGGTGGACAAAATGAGGGGATGGGCTATTCCACCTGTGACGGGTTCGATCACAGAGACCCCCTTGGGACTGCCACCTGATGTGCAGAGACTACCTCTGAACCCATTTTCCCTGCCAGCTTGGGACTTCAGTACCCTGTCTTGTTGAGCCAGACACGCTAGCCTGCTGCAAACACAGACCCAGGTCTGAACCACGTCCCCCAAAGCTGCAGACTTAACTGAAAATGGCTTAAGAAGTGCCCCTGTCTCCAGCACCCAGACACCCAGCTTCCAATGGGATCCAAACCCCAAATAAATCAGTTTTACTCTGTATAAAGCTTATACAGGGTAAACTCATAAATTGTCCGCCCTCTATAACACTGATAGAGAGAGATGCACAGCTATTTGCTCCCCCAGGAATTAATTACTTACTCTGGGTTAATTTATAAGCAAAAGTGATTTTATTAAATATAAAATGTAGGGTCTAAATGGTTTCAAATAATAATTTGAACAAAGTAAGTTACCAAGCAAAATGAAACAAAACACGCAAGTCTAGCCTAATACATTAAGAAACTGATTACAGATAAAATCTCACCTTCAGAGATGTTCCAATAAGCTTCTTTCACAGACTGGACTCCTTCCTAGTCTGGGCCCAATCCTTTCCCCTGGTATGGTCCTTGTTCCAGCTTAGGTGGTAAATAGGGGATTTCTCATGACTGGAACCTCCTTTGTTCTGTTCCACACCCTTATATAGCTTTGGCACAGGGTGGGAATCTTTTGTCTCTCTGGGTCCCCACCCCTCCTTCTAAATGGAAAAGCACCAGGTTTAAGATGGATTCCAGTACCAGGTGACATGGTCACATGTCCTGGGAGACCCCAAGCCTTCATTCTTCCTGGCCTGACTCACAGGAAGGCTTGCAAGTAAACAGAGCTATTTACAACCAATTGTCCTAGTTGATGGGAGCTATCAAGATTCCAAACCACCCTTAATGGCCCACACTTTGCATAATTACGATAGGACTTCAGAGTGATATTTCATATTTCTAGTTTTAGATAGAAGAATGATACATTCATACAAATTGGATGACCACACTCAGTAGATTATAAGCTTTGTAATGATACCTTACAAGAGACCTTTTGCATGAAGCATATTCCAGTTACATCATATTCACACTCATTAGCATATTTTCATAAAATCATATGGAGTGCAACCACCTATCACTTCCTTTTGGGTCCTTTAAGGAAGAGTTTTGGGCAGGGGAATCAGGACAGAGAGGCTACTAGAGCATCATGGCTGTCAACCCACCATTTCCTGGAACCCCAAACCTTCATTCTAATTTTGAGAGCTGTCCTGAGCAACCCAAGCTAAAGAGAGAAGGAATCCAGGTGACATTGCCACCCCTACGAGCTCCAGCTGAATCCCAACCACCAGCTGGGATGAAACAGGATTGGACTTTAACAGCACCTAGTGCTTATCTCAGCTAATTTCTTCTCTTTCTCCCAAAAGGACAGTTACCACCATCTTTGCTACCACCTAAGACGGTCAAACAAGTGGGGGTGGGAGATGTGGGGGTGTAAGGCAGTCACAGTTCTCATTCCACCTGTCAGGGAGGAAGAGCACACCCCCTCACTGTGATGCTCCTAGAGCAACTCCATTCAGGGGGAATTAGGCAATAGTTAATCGACCCTAGCCTTCAGTTCAGGTTGGGTATCAATTGGGTCTGGTAGCCCCGACACTCAGCCAGAGTGGGGCAGCACTCAGTTAATGGGTCTGGCTTGCAGTCAGGCCGCGCAGTAGTAAGTCTATCTGCCTGGGGCCCTCACTCAGGGTGGGGCAGCAATTGTGTAAGGGGGCTCTGGCCTGATGTCAGGCAGAGCAGCCCAGCAGTCTCAGGGGAGATTAGCTCTCTGATGGGAGAGCCAGCTAAACCATCTGGCATCCTAGCTCAGGCAGGTGTTAGACCAATGCAGGCCTCCTGGCCTAAAGGTAAGGAGGCTTCCCCCTCGATGGTGGGGTCTCAGGGGATAGAAGGACACAGGCCCACCCGCTTCACTGCGTCCCCGCCCAGGACCCTAACAGTGGCAGAGTGGTCTGACACTGGGTCAGCGGGGAAATCCGGCTGCAACATGCTTGCTGACTTGCAGTCAGTAACACAGTCAAACCCTATTTGGCTTCCCTGGGCTCCTTCCTACACTCCCAGTCCGGGGGTACCTGGGTTCCGGGGTTGTTTCTGGCACTATAGCAGCCTCTGTCAGGTCCGGGCTTCAGGTCTGTGGGGGGGAAGGGGGGAAGGAGGGAAATATGTCATGCTCCTCTGGCAGCTCTGCCTCCACTAAGCCAGAGGACCTGCCTTTTATCGTTCCAGTTCCTATCATGCCCCTCTGCTTCCGGCGAGAGACCATCCGCATTTGCATTCGCCTTACCTGCCCTATGTTGCATGGTAAATGCAAACGGTCCTTCATGGTCTGGAGTCACTTGAAGGGGGGATGATCCTGTTGGGGCTGACCGCAAGTTACCTTGGCCTGTTGTTACAGAATGGTTCGGTGGGAGCTAGTAGTGAACTGACTTTGACGGCAGGGCTGGCTTTCAGCCACTCAACTGTATAAACAAGTAAAGAGATAAGGAGGACCTGAGAGTGTTAAGTGTTGGAATAGAAAGCAGTAGTGTGTCCTGCCAGAGCCTGCTTGTGGATGTATATGCCCCCCTTAGAAAGAGATGATGATAAAAAATGGCTATGAGAATTGCTTTAGACAAACAATCTCACCTACGGACCTAGGTCTTATGGGTGCCCAGGAATTCCCCATGCTGGAGCAGCGCCTGCTACAAGCTCTCAAGGACAAGGCTGGAGGGTCCAGGACTGTCTGTAGCAGAAGGGGCCTAAGAATTGATTCTTGCTTGGTTGCTGGAAAGCACGTATTTAGTAATGCATGAAGGCTGGGAAGCTTATTATACTTTGGCAATAAAACCAGTTATACTTATGCACCTGGTACACTCATTGAGTGTATCCGAGCCCCTATTTGGCTTGACAAATCCTTGACCACAACGAATGAGTCCCCCAGGAGGTAATATCGAAGGGCCTCTATAGCCCATTTAACTGCCAGGGCTTCCTTCTCGATGGTTGAATAGTTGCATTCCCAGGGGAAGAGCTTCCAGCTAATGTAAAGGAAGGGGTGTTCCTCTCCGTTGAGGGTCTGAGAGAGGACAGCCCCAAGTCCCACTGCTGAGGCAGCGGTCTGGACCATAAACCTATGAGAGAAATTGGGGCTACAAAGCACTGGTTTGTGGCAGAGGGTGTCCTTTAGTGTCTGGAATGCTTTGGCACACTTGGGGGACCAGTTGACACATTGGGGCTAGTTTTTTGTTAGGAGTTCCATCAGGGGGACAGCAATCGAGGCAAAGTTGGGGATGAAGCAGCAGTAATAGCCCACCAGCCCCAGGAATTGTCTTACTTGCTTCTTTGTGGTAGGGGCGGGATGCTTTTGAATGGCCTGGACCTTCCTGATGAGGGGATGCACCTTCCCCCATCTCAGGACGTACCCCAAGTAGGTGGTCTCCTGGTAGCCGATTTGGCACTTCTTGGGGTTGGCCATCAGGCCCGCAGCTCAGAGGGTTCGTAGGATGGCCGCCACCTGGTTCAGGTGCTCCTCCCATTGATATCTGTAGATCACAACATCATCTAGGTAGGCGGCGGCGTACTCCAGGTGTGACTGGAGTAGGCGATCCATCAGCCACTGGAAGGTCACGGGGCCCCATGGAGTCTGAAAGGCATGCGGGTAAACTGGTAGAGTCTGCTGGGGGTAGCGAAGACCATCTTCTCCTTTGAGCTTGTATCCAGCAGGATCTGCCAGTACCCCTTCATCAAGTCCAGGGTGGTGATATAGCACATTTCCCCTAAACGGTCGAGTAGTTCGTCTACCCGGGGCAGTGGATACACATCAAACTTGGAAATGGTATTAACTCTACGGAAATCAATACAGAATCACTGGGTCGACAGGCATAATGGGGCTTTGCCACTTATGTTGCGACCATTCTATGACCCCTAGCTCCAGCACCGCCTGCACCTCTTGTTCCACCGTGTCTCATAGGTAGCGTGGGTGGGGTCGGGGTTTTTCACTAACTACCTCTCCTGGGGGAGTCCAGATGACGTGCTGGGCCAGCAGGGTCTGTCCTGGTATTGCTGTGAACATCCGGGGGAAGGCCTCCAACAGGCATCTTGCCTGATTTTGCCACTCAGGGGTGAGGGTTTCCCCAAGGAGGGGTTCTCCCTCTTCTACTGGAGTGGGGATCTGAGGTCCTCATTTGGGGTTGGGGAGATATGGGGTTATTAACAGACCCTCCCGCTCATGCCAGGCCTTCAAGAGGTTTACATGATAGACCTGGCACTTCTTCCTCGCTCCAGCTGGTGGACCTCATAAGTAACGGGGCCAACTTGGTGGATGACTTCTTAGGGGCCTTGCCACTAGGCTAGAAGTTTGGACTCCTCAGAGGGAAGCAACACAAGGACCTGGTCCCCAGGTTCAAAGGTCCATGTTTGGGCCCCCCGGTTGTAGGTTCGGGCTTGGGCTCCCTGGGCTGTCCGCATGTTTTTGTTTGCTAGTTCGCTGGCTCGTGTCAGGTTCTCGTGCAGTCGCAGGATGTATTGAAGGAGCCTCCGGGTCGGATATGGGGTCTGCTCTCAGGTCTCCCGTGGCTGAAGAGCAGCTCAAAGGGGGAGAACTGGGTGGAGGCTTGCAGTACCTCCCGAATGGTAAGCAGCAAAGGTGGGAATAGTCGGCCCCAATGCAGCGAAGTCATATTGGGCTGTGGATCAGGTTATTATCCTGGGTGAGGCACCTCTGCACCATAGTCTGGCCGCAGCCGAAGTTCACTAGGGTGTCCATCTGTCTCCCATCAAGTCCAGCAGGGACCGTCATGTTGGGGTTGAGGTGCTGTCGGGCATGGATTTCTCCAGAATAGGCTTCGCCAAAGGAGCAGTCCATGGTGGGGCACTGCCTCTGGAGGTGTCCAAAGTGGCCACAACTAAAACAGGGCCAGATCTCACCGGGATCTCTGTGGATCTTGGGGTTCCGAGGGTGCTCAGAAGGTTCCCTCGGTGGGGGTCTTTTGTTCCTCGCCATGGTTGTTAGGTGTACCATGGGGCTTCAGAGTAGAATGAGGTGGGCTCCCATCACGATGGCTGTCTTCACAGCCCAGGGCTGGGTGGGTTGCCATCGGAGGCTCGAAAGGCTTTCCAGCAGTCAGGAGGGAAGTCCGCACTTGGGCAATGGGTCCTGGTGCTGTCAGGGCCTCTGTGGCTAAGAAGTCCTCCATGAGGTCAACGGCAACCTTCAGGGTGGAGGGTTGGTGCCACAGGACCCACGTCCTCCCTTGGGGCAGGAGGATGTGTACCAACCGCTCAACTACCACCTGCTCAGCGAGTTCGGTGGCTGTATGCTGCATTGGTTGGAGCCACCACCAGCAGGCATCCTTCAGCCCCTTGGCCACGATGCGAGGTCGTGCCCTGAGCAGATATGTCCTTCCCCAAAACCTACGCTGAAATGTTTCAGGGTAATCTCCAGAGTGTCCAAGATGGCGGTCTTGACTGCTATATAGTCACAGGCCCCCTCATTAGGAAGACCCTGATAGGCGGCCTGGACTGCCTCCATCAAATACAGGGCCAAGAGCGTGGCCCATTGTTCCGGGGCCCACCCAGCTGCCGAGGCCTCTCTCTTGAAGGTAATCAAAAATGCCTCAGGGTCATCTTCCGGACCCATTTTCATGAGCCACAGTGGCAGCATGGGGGTCGCTGGCACCGCTGCTCCTCCAGAGCTGAGGGAGTGGGGTAGCAGTGCAGACGGTTGCTGAAAACATTGCCTCTGCTGATTCTGTTGCAGGGTCCCTAGCTCCAGGAGCAGCTGTTGGTCCCCAGCTGCTGAAGTAGCTGCTGCTGTTGCTGGAGTTAGAATCATAGAATCATAGAATATCAGGGTTGGAAGGGACCTCAGGAGGTCATCTAGTACTGCCCCCTGCTCAAAGCAGGACCAAGCCTCAACTAAATCATCCCAGCCACAGCTTTGTCAAGCCTGACTTTAAAAACCTCTAAGGAAGGAGATTCCATCACCTCCCTAGGTAACCCATTCCAGTGCTTCACCACCCTCCTAGTGAAAAAGTTTTTCCTAATATTCAACCTATACCTCTCCAACTGCAACTTGAGACCATTACTCCTTGTTCTGTCATCTGGTACCACTGAGAACAGTCTAGAGAACAGTCTAGAGTTGAGCAGCCTGCTGCTGTTGCTGTAGCTGGGCGGCATGCTGCTGCGGTTGGATTTTGGCCCACCACTTCATCAGTTGCTCGAGTTCCATATCAGCGTTTGGGCAGGTTGTTGTCTAATCGCAAGGGCAGTCCCCACTCTTTCTCAGGGAGCTATCGCTGCCTGCATTCTCCACCATGTGTAAGGCGGTCGCGGTTCTCTCCCCACCTGTCAGGGAGGGAGACCACACCCCTTCGCTGCGATGCTCCTAGAGCGAGTCCATTCAGGGGGAATTAGCCACCAGTTAATAGGCCCTAGCCTTCAATCCCAGTCTGGGTATAAATTGGGTCTGGTAGCCCCGACACTCAGCCAGAGTGGGGCAACACACAGTTAATGGGTCTGGCCCACAGTCGGGCAGGGTAGAGGCACATCTCTAGGCCCGGCACCTTCAAGCAGGATGGGGCCACACTCAATTAATGCCTCTAGCTTGCAGTCAGGCCACACAGTAGTAAGTCTAGCAATCCGGGACCCTCACTCAAGGAGGGGCAGCAACCAGGTAAGGGGGCTCTGGCCTGCTGTCAGGCAGAGCAGTCCAGCAGTCTAGGGGGAGATTAGTTCACTGATGGGATAGCCAGCTAAACCATCTGGCGTTCTAGCTCAGTGGGCGTCAGACCAATGTAGGCCTCCTGGTTTAAAGGTGGGGTGGCTGCCACCCCTGATGGTGGGGTGGCAGGAAGTAGGGGGACACAGGCCCACCCGCTCCACTGTGTCCCTGCCCAGGGCCCTAACAGTGACGGAGTGGTCTGCCAATGGGCCAGCGGAGAAATCCAGCCGCAATACGCTGGCCGGTTTGCAGTCAGTAACACAGCCAAACCCTGTTCGTCTTCCCTGGGCTCCCTCCTACACTCCTAGTCTGGGGGTACCTGGGTTCCAGGGTTGTCATCGGTCTCGCTGGGGTAAACGGCGAGTGGCAGCCCCAGCAGCTCCTCGGTGTCCCCGGCTTCTGGCGGGGTGGCCGCGGGTATCCCATTGTCTTTCTGTCAGGGAGATAGACCACACTCCCTCACTACAAGGGGGTCCTTCTAAAACTCCCTCCAGCTAAAGGGAAGGGGAACAAAAAATGCTGTAAAGTTTTAAATAAGGTTTTCATTTGTACGTTTCAAATGCTTGAACTGTTTTTCCTTCTTTTCTGTATCTTTAATAGAAGATTAAAGGGATGTTTATGGTGCGTGCGCCATGGTACTAAGCAAGCTGAAGTCTCTGTATGCCATACCCCAGACCTTGTTTAACATTGTTTAATGTTGGACAATGACTGGGTGTTGTTAATACCCTTGGCCCCTATACCCCCTCTAAATTAATAGAACTGACCCCACTTGATGTCCCCTCAGTTTGGTGGTGAGCCACTGATAATAACTACTCTGAGTACAGTCTTTCAATATGTTGTGCACTCACTTAAACCATATTTCCCTTTTTGCTTATGAGAATGTTTTGTGGGATTCTGTCAAAAGCCTTCTGAAATTGAGATATATCACATCTACTGCTTCCCCACATCCACTAGACCAATTACTCTGTCAAAGAAGGAAATTAGGCTGGTTTGCCGTGATTTGTTCTTAACAAATGAATGTTGGCTTTTACCTAACACTTTATTATCCTCTAGGTTTGAACAAACTGACTGTTTAATAATTTGTTCCAGTATCTTTCTGTGTATTGACATTAGGCTGATTGGTCTATAGTTCCCTGAAACCTCTTTTTTCAAGATAGGTATTAATGTTTCCCCTTCTCCAGTGCTCTGGGACCTCACCCGACTTCCATGAGTTCTCAAAAATAACCGTTAATAGTTCAGAGATTGCATTGGCTAGTTCCTTAAATATTCTATGGATTGGGAAACTGAGGCACAGAGCAGTGAAGTGACTTGCCCAAGGTCAACCAGCAACAGAGCTGAAAATAGATGCAGGTCTGCTGAGTCCCAGCTCCCTGCACTCTGTCTTCCAATCAAGGAGGTTTATGGTCTTTTGTTTTGCTTTACAGTTCACCTTTAAATTCACCCAGCCAGTTTCTCAAGCTGGCAAACAAAGGGTATGAACATGCCCTGACCTGACCTGACAAATGTCACTGACCTGACAAATGCTCCGGAATAGGTGGTCCTGGCAACTCACAGAGATCTTTGTTTCTGGGAGCGTCTATCCTGACTCTTCAATGGGTGGGGAAAAATTGGACTGGATTTCTAAACCCACCTGGAATGAATCATGGGTGCAGTCCCTAATAGAAAAGGAACCTGCCCTAGATGTTATTTAATACCCCCAATAAACTGTGCTTCTAACCTCTTCACTCTGTTGCTAGGATTCCTCCCTCCTCAGCATAGAAATGATCTCTGTTCTCACCGATCAAAAAGCTTTTCTCTTCCCAGACAAAAAGAAAAACAAAATCAAGATTAAAAGAAAATAATCAAAATGCATTTTCTCCTTTTCCTTCTGATTCATTTAATTTTCGAGATATGCTCCTGCTGAACTATTTCATGGAGAATTAGAGAAAGAATAGCTTTCTTTTCAATAGACAAATCACGTCAGCACTTCTGCTATTATTCTTTCCTCCCTCCCCCGCTAATGTATTTGTGTTCCCCTTTGAAATCTCATATAAACATGCAAAAACAAATGGTATGTCCTGGGGAAAAGGCACGGAGCTGACAGCCTTTTCCAACATCTCTCTCCAGCCACATGGGAGAACAAAAGTCAGCTGTGGAACATCAAGCCCAGAGACCTTCGGTGGGATGAGTTTGAGGCACGTTATTGCTTCCTTGATGGAACCTTGGGTTCAAATGTTAGGTCTAGGTGACAAATGCAATAAATTTGATGGGTCTCACTCTAATCTGACATCACATGTAGAAGTCGAATCCTGGCTCCATTCAAAGTGAATAGCAAATGCCAAGATTTCACCCGCGCCATTTAATCTGAAGAGTGAAAATGCAGTGCGTGACAACAATCATCAACGGGCACCAACTACAATGGTTTGGCCATATTGCTGGAATGACCCCATCCCAACTGCCTGAAGTTGTTCTGTAGGGTAGAGAGGGTGTGCATGTTCAAGGAGACAGTCCTACGACATGGTGTATAAAACAATACCCCCCAACAGGCTCACAAAGTGGCTCAAAACAGACATGGATGGAATCTGCTCATAACCTCAGCCCTACCCGCCCTTGGCATTGGCAAAAGGGGATGACTCTGATGAATCTCAGGTACATCTTTGGTCCCCATCACTGTAGTATCCAAGCATCTCACAACCTGTAATGTATTTATGCACACAGCACCCCGGGAGGCAGGCCAGAGCTATCATCCCCATTATGCAGATGGGGGACTGAGGCAGAGAAAGACTAAATGAGTTGCTTGAGGTCACAGGGAGTTCATGGCCCAGCAGGGAACTGAAGTAGGGGCTCCCAAGTCTCTGACTGGTGCTCCCCTTGATCATCCTTTTTCTCAGCTGTCTCCAGAGGCTACATGGGAGGTGCATGCAAAGAGCTGTGTAGAATTCAGAACAGGAATAGCAGGGGCTGCAGGTTAGGACTGAGGCGCATTGGCAGAGATGTGTGGGACCCAGGACTGGTATAACAGGGGTGCAGCTGGTTCAGTCTGCAGAGCATGTGTGTGTGCGTGTGTGGCCGGGTGTGTGTGTGTGGTTTAGGGTGCAGAACTGGAATAGCAGAAGGTGTTACAGGTCAGGATTGTGGTTCACTGGCAGAGCTTGTGGGGGGTGGCATGGCAGCGGCTGCTGCAGGTCAAGGTGAGATCCCAGTTACTGGGCCAGGATTTCTCCCCAGGAGTGTGGTGCATTATGAAAGCTTGGGCAGGGGCAGGGGCAGGGTCAAGGGGTGGGGGGTGGGATTGGAATAGCAGGGGGATGGGCACTGGGGAAAATGTATAGGTGTGAACTCATGCTCTGGCTCCCATGGTTCCTGATTCAGCAATTAAATTCTATCTTCATACTGTATGGTTACCTACCTGAGTTTTCTTACTTTCACATACATGTCTTCTGAAACATCCCAGTCTGTCTGTCCATCCCCAGACACAGCTCTATCTATCCATCTCCATACACACCCCTGCATCTGTCAGCATGTCTGAAGCATGCACCCCTGTAGCCACACAGGGTTAAATCGGCAAGGATCATTTAAATGTCATCCTTGTGGCCAGTTCTGCTGCAGCCAGTCACTGTGTCTAAAGTCCCATTAACCATTTCAGTTGGAAAGGAGATGTGGCATTTAGAGAGTCCTCTCTTTGAAAACCATTATTGCAAGACGTGTCTTCAGATAAATCATTTGTACTTCTCAGCCATGGCTGGTAAGTGCTTTCAGCAGGGTAATGCATTTTAAACTTCATTTGTGCGCCAGCCTAAATGGAAGACACCTTATTACTTTTATCTCTGCATCTCAATAGAAATGCTTACCATCTGAGCATAAACAAGACCTTAACCTCCTCTGTGCCATATCCTCCAACAGCTTCAAGGGCCATTCTCCCTGATTTATTTTCTGGAAATTCCCCTGTAAACTATCCATTCTTAGGCTCAAAATATTCAGTAATTTCCAAGCCAGGGAAAGAATTTTGCCTCACTCATCCTCTACTATATACATTGTTCTATGGATTGAATGATCATTTGCTTATTATTGCAATGAACTGGCATGTTTGTATGTGCACCGCCACTGCCCTCTACTGGAGGGAATGAAAACTGTTTGACTATTGACTGGGAGAGCTCTGGATATATTCAATAAGATGCCCATTGGTGATGCTTCCAATTATGGTAAATTTAAGGAATTGGTTTTAAAACAGTTTCAGATTAAACCTAAATGTACAGAGTAAAATTTAGAAACCTTAAGAGAGGAGCTGGGTTAAGTAATGTGGCTTATGTGACCCGAATGAGAGATCTACTGGATAAGTGGGTGAGGGCAAAAGGTATTACAAGCTTTGAAGGAATGTGTGACTTGGTTGCTCAGGAACAGTTCCTGAATATGTGTAGTGATGATGTAAAACAGTATTTATGGGATAAAAAGGTAGAAATGGTTGATGCACTTGCTTCTTATGCTGATCAATTCAAGCAATCCCAAGCACCTAGTAGGGGTAAATCACAGACAGAGGGGTTTAAGTTTGGTGGGACGCAAGGTCCCTGCTTTACCCCTGGGAAGGAGGAGGGTGGATGGGAGGCTGGGCATTCACCTGCCCAAGTTCACTCCTCCAGTCCTTGTCCCAAATCTGTAAAAACAGAGGAGCCCTGAAGGTGCTATCATTATAATTCCACTGAGCACCTGAGGAATAAATGCCCTGTGCTGAGTGGGAACAGGCAGCAGGTAACTCATGGAAATGCTGCTATTCAGAGCTCAGAGACACCTCAGGCAGTTGCCACTTATCACACAGGGTTTGTAAAGTTCCCACTGCACAGCCAGGCAGCATAGGCGCTGACTAGCCATGGGTGCTCGACCACAGCTCTGCCCCTGGCCCCACCCCCACTCCACTCCTTCCATGAGGCCCCGCTCCTGCCCCGCCTCTTCCCACCCCTTCCCCAAAGTCCCCGCCCCCTCCCTGTCCCTATTCCAACTCCTTCCTCCAATCCCCGCCCTGGCCACGCCTCTTCCCCACCTCCTCCCATGAGCGCACCATGTTCCTGCTCCTCCCCCCAACTCCCGGAGCATGCAAACAACTGTTTGGCGGCAGCCGGGTGGGAAACACTGGGAGGTAGGTGGAGGAGCAAGGACGCAGCGCGCTCAGGAGGTGGGGCCGGGGGGAGGGGAGCGTGGCTGCTGGTGGGTGCAGAGCATCCACTAATTTGTCCCCATGGGTGCTCCAGCCCCGGAGCACCCATGGAGTCGGCGCCTATGCCAGGCAGTAAGCACATGAAGGCTGTCAGAATGAATGGCAAGGAACTCCCTGCATGGAGAGATAACTGGTGCAGAAATTTCTGTGGTCAGGAAAGACCTGATTCAGGAGAAAGACATACTGCCAAGAGTAGGGGGTCACAAAATCCTTGTGCCTTTGGTTAAATTGCACATGGAAACTGAGCATTTGCAAGCTGAATTAACCGTTGCTGCAGTCTCTCAGAACTCCACACAAATTCTTCTTGGAAATTACTTTTTCAATGTGGCTAGGCGATACAGGGGTCTGTCAGCAGCGAGACGAAGTCTTGTGCTGAAGCCCCAGTGGGAAGGAGCAAAGCTACAGAAACTGCTGAGGACATGGGAGAGTGTCTCTTTAATTCCTCTCCAGGAGTGCAAAGCAATTTGCCACAAGGGGTGGTGGTGGGTAGAACCAGCTCCTGTTTGGTGTCTGTTCCCTCAGGGAAGGGGAATAGTTTGCCTGATGGCAGGGAGACTGTCCAGCTTGCAGCCTGCCAGGAAGGTGCAGGGTAAGGGATAAATCTTGCCCTAGGATGCATAGGGAGATGTGCCCTAGAGGGGGAAGATGGGATCCAAGAAACTGCTGCGTGGGGTGAATATTCCATGGGCTCTCTGACTGGGGGCCAGCCCAATTCAAAGAGGGAGAAGGATACAGGGCTCCCAGGAAGGATCTGTCATGGCTGGGAGCTGGGAGCCTACAGCTGAACAAGGAACAAGTTACCCTGATGAGGGCCCGGAGAAAGAAATTAAGAAGGAATGTGAGGGGAGTACAGGAGCATCTCCCCACTCATTACAGGGAAGGGTTTGCCCAGGAGAAAGTTGCTGGATCTGCATCTGTAATCCCAGGAACCTCACCTACGTCTTAGGTTTTAAGGGGGAACTGTATATCTGACCTCCCTGAAGGGAGCAGCCATACAGCTGACCTCTTGGGAACAGCAAGAGGGGTGATTGAGGATATCCCGCTCCTAGCCCCACTTTGGCAAAAAAAATTCTTGCTGCACTTGTGAAAACTAACTCTGTTTCTTTAAGACGGGGGAGAGGGGTTCTTCCAAGCATATTGGTGACTGTGAACATGCTAATGATCCACATGATGAAGGGGCGGAGACAGCCGCTTCCACTTCCCGGGCAGGCAAACCCCTCCCCACAGCTAAGCATCAGACATTGAGTGATGGGGGTGATCAACACAAAGGAATCTCAGGAGAGGAGGTGGATTCTTTATATGGGCTTAACCCTGGAGAGGAAATGCAACTCCACAGGGGGTGGACCAACTAGGGGCAGAGCTCTTCTAGACCTGCTGCTCACAAACCGGGAAGAATTAGTAGGGGAAGCAAAGGTGGATGGGAACCTGGGAGGCAGTGACCATGAGATGGTAGAGTTCAGGATCCTGACACAAGGAAGAAAGGAGAGCAGCAGAATACGGACCTTGGACTTCAGAAAAGCAGACTTTGACTCCCTCAGGGAACTGATGGGCAGGATCCCCTGGGAGAACAACATGAGGGGGAAAGGAGTCCAGGAGAGCTGGCTGTATTTTAAAAAATCCTTATTGAGGTTGCAGGAAAAAACCATCCTGATGTGTAGAAAGAATAGTAAATATGGCAGGCGACCAGCTTGGCTAAACAGTGAAATCCTTGCTGATCTTAAACGCAAAAAAGAAGCTTACAAGAAGTGGAAGATTGGACAAATGACCAGGGAGGAGTATAAAAATATTGCTCAGGCATGCAGGAGTGAAATCAGGAAGGCCAAATCACACTTGGAGTTGCAGCTAGCAAGAGATGTTAAGAGTAACAAGAAGGGTTTCTTCAGGTATGTTAGCAACAAGAAGAAAGTCAAGGAAAGTGTGGGCCCCTTACTGAATGAGGGAGGCAACCTAGTGACCGAGGATGTGGAAAAAGCTAATGTACTCAATGCTTTTTTTGCCTCTGTCTTCACGAACAAGGTCAGCTCCCAGACTGCTGCACTGGGCAGCACAGTATGGGGAGAAGGTGACCAGCCCTCTGTGGAGAAAGAAGTGGTTCGGGACTATTTAGAAAAACTGGACGAGCACAAGTCCATGGGGCCGGATGCGCTGCATCCGAGGGTGCTAAAGGAGTTGGCGGATGTGATTGCAGAGCCATTGGCCATTATCTTTGAAAACTCATGGCGATCGGGGGAGGTCCCGGATGACTGGAAAAAGGCTAATGTAGTGCCCATCTTTAAAAAAGGGAAGAAGGAGGATCCGGGGAACTACAGGCCAGTCAGCCTCACCTCAGTCCCTGGAAAAATCATGGAGCAGGTCCTCAAGGAATCAATTCTGAAGCACTTAGAGGAGAGGAAAGTGATCAGGAACAGTCAGCATGGATTCACCAAGGGCAAGTCATGCCTGACTAACCTAATTGCCTTCTATGAGGAGATAACTGGGTCTGTGGATGAGGGGAAAGCAGTGGATGTGTTATTCCTTGACTTTAGCAAAGCTTTTGATACGGTCTCCCACAGTATTCTTGCCGGCAAGTTAAAGAAGTATGGGCTGGATGAATGGACTATAAGGTGGATAGAAAGCTGGCTAGATCGTCGGGCTCAACGGGTAGTGATCAACGGCTCCATGTCTAGTTGGCAGCCGGTTTCAAGTGGAGTGCCCCAAGGGTCGGTCCTGGGGCCGGTTTTGTTCAATATCTTCATTAATGATCTGGAGGATGGCGTGGACTGCACTCTCAGCAAATTTGCAGATGACACTAAACTGGGAGGAGTGGTAGATACGCTGGAGGGTAGGGATAGGATACAGAGGGACCTAGACAAATTAGAGGATTGGGCCAAAAGAAACCTGATGAGGTTCAACAAGGACAAGTGCAGAGTCCTGCACTTAGGACGGAAGAATCCCATGCACTGTTACAGACTAGGGACCGAGTGGCTAGGCAGCAGTTCTGCAGAAAAGGACCTAGGGGTTACGGTGGACGAGAAGCTGGATATGAGTCAACAGTGTGCCCTTGTTGCCAAGAAGGCTAACGGCATTTTGGGCTGTATAAGTAGGGGCATTGCCAGCAGATCGAGGGACGTGATCGTTCCCCTCTATTCGACATTGGTGAGGCCTCACCTGGAGTACTGTGTCCAGTTTTGGGCCCCACACTACAAGAAGGATGTGGAAAAATTGGAAAGAGTCCAGCGGAGGGCAACAAAAATGATTAGGGGGCTGGAGCACATGAGTTATGAGGAGAGGCTGAGGGAACTGGGATTGTTTAGTCTGCAGAAGAGAAGAATGAGGGGGGATTTGATAGCTGCTTTCAACTACCTGAAAGGGGGTTCCAAAGAGGATGGATCTAGACTGTTCTCAGTGGTACCAGATGACAGAACAAGGAGTAACGGTCTCAAGTTGCAGTGGGGGAGGTTTAGATTGGATATTAGGAAAAACTTTTTCACTAGGAGGGTGGTGAAGCACTGGAATGGGTTACCTAGGGAAGTGGTGGAATCTCCTTCCTTAGAGGTTTTTAAGGTCAGGCTTGACAAAGCCCTGGCTGGGATGATTTAGTTGGGATTAGGTCCTGCTTTGAGCAGGGGGTTGGACTAGATGACCTCCTGAGGTCCCTTCCAACGCTGATATTCTATGATTCTATGGGACAGAAGTTCAAATTAGTCCAACCTGGGAAAATCCACTGGCTTTCTAATGAGTGATCCTTGGCTGTTGTCTTAAAATTACTGCAACCATTATTATCAGCTTTGGAAAGTATCTACCGAAATGGGACGGATCTAAGTAGTGAGACTGGTGGACTGGTTTTGCTACTAAGTTCGTAGAACACAATCGTCATTCTCTCTTGTAAGTCTACTGTTGAAACCACTTGGGTCATTATACAATGCCATCCAGGCATCTGCTACAACAGTAGTAGATCTCTGTCCAGCACTGGAAACTACACTTGGATTAATCCAAGAGAGAGCCATTGAAAACGTACTGGAAGAAGCAAAGACTTCAGTTCAGAAGTTGACTAATTAACTCCTTAAATGAAGAAGACAAGAAGTGTTTAAGCCATCTGAAAAAGTAAAGTACATGGACTTAATTCTTACATCTCTACAACAAGAGCTTTTGGATTCCATCAACCTCTACATAGGCAGGTGGGGGGGGGGGGAGCGGGGAGGAGCTTGCTGGGAGGGAGGGGGCAGGTTCTAGGTGTTCTGGGCACCACCAAAATTCTACAAACCTGCTGATGTCTACTTTAAGGTACCTTCCTTGCAAGCTGCAGCTGCTTCAGAGAGTGCATTGCTTGCTCACCTCATGGGCCTCAATTCCCAGGGCTGAGACTTCCCCAGCCTCAGGCTGCTTTTGAGTATCAAAAAAACCACACTGAGAACCTGCTTCCATGAGCCAAAAAAGCAACAGAGCCTTTTAAAAGCAAGAGTCTTTTTGTTAATGTCTGAAGAAAAGCCCCAGCTGTCCATAGTGGGCTTGCTCATTGGGGAGAATAGATGCCTGTCAGCTTCAGCCATATAGCAATCAGTAGATCATGGGTTCTAGTCCAGCTGCAGGAAGGCTTAGTTTAAGATGTGGATCACATTAAGAGACATGGTTAAACCAAAGCATATTAAGGCTTGGAAAAATCAGGTTTTTAATTGGTAAATGTTAATTTTACTGTACACACACAAACTGCTGAAAAAATATTTCCATGGATGATAATCAAAATGTACTGATCGGCAAAGTAAGAAAGGTGCTGCCTAAAGATTTATTATCCAGTGATTTAGACTTTTGAATTAGGCTTGGACTAGCAAATGAATAGTAGAAACAGGTATGATTTGGTGATTTAAGCATATCCACTTTGTATAATTTGAACTTAACAGTTATAAAGCTCACCAGCTACTATCATTAAATAATTGCCTGATCCCCCCATAATTTCCCACAACTGTGTAAATTTAGATCAATAAAAATCTTTCACAATGTTTAAAAATAAACTAATATTTTCTTTCACAATTTAAAAATTCTGCCAAGCCTCAGCGTATTTCACTGGATGTGCTGTGGCAACCACTGGGTGAAATATTATGCCCTGTGTTATGCAGGAGGCTAGCTTTAATGATTATAATGGTCTCTTGACTTTAAAAATCTAGGAACCATCAACATTTTGATCTGCTTGTCCAGCCCGTGGCCTCTCTGGCCATAGAAGTTCACCGGGCAATGGCACACCCCGGAATCATTCCTATGGTTAGAATATGCTAATGTGGAATATAGATGTACATCTGTTTGTAGGAGCAGAGAATACACCCAAGAAGTAATGCCCTAGGGTGACCACCTTTTCAGAAGGCAAAAGCAGGACACATGTAGGAGCCCCATCCCCTCCGTGGCCCCACCCTGCTCCTCCTCTTCCCTCTGAGGCCCCACCCCTGGACAGGCCAGTAGCCAGAGCTGTCCAGGGAGCCCAGGCCACTTTGGGGAACCCTGGACCCTTCAGTTCCTGGGTAGGGTTGCCAGGTGTCCAGTTTTCGACTGGAATGCCTGGTCAAAAAGGGTCCCTGGCGGCTCCGGTTGCGACCAGGCCGTTAAAAGTCCGGTTGGCAGCGCAGCTGGGGCCCAGGGCTAAGGCAGGCTCCCTGCCTGCCCTAGCTCCGCCGGAAGTGGCTGCCAGGTCCCTGCAGCCCCTGGACGCATGGGTGGCCAGGGAGGCTCCTCACACTGCCCCCACCCTGAGGGCCGGCTTTGCTGCTCCCATTGGCCAGGAACTGCGACCAATCCCCCTACTCCAGTCCGGAGTCCCCTCCCACACCCAAACTCCCTCCTGGAGCCTGAACTCCCCCCAACACCTCTGCCCCAGCCCCCTCCTGCACCCCCAACACCTCATCCCCAGCCGCACGCCAGAGCCCACACCCCCAGCTGGAGCCCTCATCCCCCCACATCCCAGCCCAGAGCCCCCTCCTGCACCCCAAACCTCTCATCCCTGGCCACACTCCCAAGCTGGCACCCCCAGTCAGAGCCCTCACCCATCTCCTGCACCCAAACCCAGCCTGGTGAAAGTGAGTGAGGGTGGGGGGAGTGAGCGACACAGGGATGGTGGAATGGAGTGAGTGGGGAGGGTCCTCAGGGAAGGGGCAGCGGTGTTCGGTTTTGTGCGATGAGAAAGTTGGCAACCCTAGCCCTGGGCAGCGTGTCCCAGGGAATGGGGACACCTCAGCTGTCTCCCACTGGGAAGACCTTAGTGCCATGCCATCCTTGAGCCTTGGGCAGGTGTGGATCAGCACCACAGGGAATCCGGGACAAATGCTGTCCCAGAGTCATTCAGCCCGGGACCGGGACTTTAACTCTGCATTTCGGGACTGTCCCACCCAATTCAGGATGGGTGGTCACCCTACAATGCCCCCAAATGAAAAGCTTCAGTTATGCACACAGTGACGGGTATCCTGGAGGCCTGAGCTCTATTCCTGGCTCTTCCACTGACTGGCTGTGTGACCTTGGGCAAATCACTTCACTTTCCTGTGCCTCTGGTTCCCCTCCCATCTGCCTGTCTTGTCTGTTTCATCTGAACTCTTCAGGGCAGTCTCTGTCTCACAGTGGACCTGTCTATACAGCAGCAGAAAGGATGCCGATGAGCTCAGGCAGACCCACGCGTGCTAGCAAGCATGCTAAAACCAGCAGTGTGGCTGTGGCAGTATGGGTGGTGACCTGGGCTAACTGCCCAAGTAGATACAGAGGGGGTTGGATGGGATTACACTCTGGCAGCTAGCCCAAACACCCTCTCAGTTGCTGTGTGGCCATATCCTATGTTTCTGTGCAGCGCCTAGCACAATGGGTTCCAGACCTCAGTTGGGGTCTCTATGTGCTACCGTAATACAAATAATATTTGAAGCCAGGTGTGCAAAGACAGTGCCCTGGCTATGGCATGAAAGGTAAATATTTCCAATATATAAGATTCCCTAGTTGACCTTGAGAGCACTTAATACCAAGGAAATCCTAACAATTAAAAATCATCAATAAAAACCAACCAAAGTCCTGGGTCAGCTCTCCTGAATCAATCACTGTTTACATGAATCTTTAGGTCTGAAAGGAATTGCCTTATATCATAGATGCTTCAAGAAGAACTGGTTCTTTGATTAGCTCCCCAATTGATGTGCTCACTAGTACAGTATATTCTGGTTTAATACTTGCTATTAACACTTCAGTTGATCAATATTCACTTTGCTTAATATTTCAGTATTGAATATGCCAGATTCTCAGCTAGCTTAAACTGGGCATAGCTCCAGAATAAACCTGGGTTCAGTTCTCACATCTACCACTGGTCTGCAAGTCATGGCCCTCTCTGTGCCTCAGTTTCCCAGCTGTAAAATGGGGACAATGATACTGACCTCCTTTGTAAAGCACTGAGAATTTCAGCTGAAAAAAGTGTTACATGTGAGCGAGATATTACTGTTATCATATATGCTGATTTACAGCAGCTGAGGATCTGACTCCTGGCTGTTTATCCACAAAACCATGTTCAAGAGGCAAAAGCTGTGGTCTGAACTGTGAAATGAGTAGGGCCTTTTGACAAAAATCCCAGCTATACAGGCTGTGACCCAAAGGTCCTGGAAGTCAATGGAAAGACTTCCACCAAATTCTGTGGGCTTTGAATCACCATAGTGACCAGCAAAGGAGCTTGCAGAGAGCTAGAGTATGCTGTTCAGCACGGTCCATTGCCCTGTGTAAGCTGCACCACTCCAGGAACAGCCCCAGAGTGCCTGCAACTCCCAGACGTCTCTGATGAGTGTGTGGCCCTGGATAGCAGGCGGTAGTGGTACACAGGGAGAGAGGTAAACAGGGAGAGCTGTATGTGGAAGCCCAGGGCTAGAAGAGCAGGGGGGCTGCAGGCAGGGCCCGTGCAACCAGGTCACCTAGGGCACCAAGTGGTTGGGGGCGCCCACTGGGTCTTAGTGTCCACCCTTCTGGTTTTCCTATCCCTGTTCTGACCCTTCCTGCAGGCTCCGAGTCTTCCTGGGAAGGGGATCTAGTAGTTAAAAGAGAAAAAGCCTCCAGCCTGCCAGACCTATTAGCACGACACTGAAACTGTTAAAGAGCCATTCAAGGGGTAATGAAGCCACTTAACAGGCATTTGCCTCATATTTACTCAGGACATGTCAGTCTACAGGATCTTAGTTTAAAATTTGCTTTAAAAATATTTCATTAGTGAGTTGGTGAAGATTATAAAATCACATCTCTAANCTGCCAGACCTATTAGCACAACACTGAAACTGTTAAAGAGCCATTCAAGGGGTAATGAAGCCACTTAACAGGCATTTGCCTCATATTTACTCAGGACATGTCAGTCTACAGGATCTTAGTTTAAAATTTGCTTTAAAAATATTTCATTAGTGAGTTGGTGAAGATTATAAAATCACATCTCTAAAAAATCCTTGCATAGATTTTTAGATGCACAATCATCTTTAGCCTTAAATGCTTGGATCTTCAGACATATGTTTTTTTAAATAAATCCTTCAAAAGACCTCCCTTATCTAAAATACACATTTTAATTACTATAGTAAAAAAACTTACTTCCAAAGTCTTCCAGTCCTTTCTGTTCATCCATTTCTCCCTTTACTCCCTCTCCCCCCACCCCCATTGAAGAGAGCCCTTAAACGGACAACAGCCCTTTGCTTCAGATAGCTGGACAAAGAGTTTCCCTTTCTTTACTTCTGACTATCTGATGAACTAGTTTTAAGCAAAATCAGTACCTTAGTAAGATATAAAATCCTTTGTTATGCTTAAAATCTTTGGAAACATATTTTTTAAAGTTGGTGACAATTCATAAACATGTGTATTGTTATGGAGATCTCACACAGTAAATTAGTGTTCCTTTTTTCTAAAAGCAATGAACATTGTTATGAACACACTAAACCTCTGTAACTGATTAATTTAAAATAATGTCTGTTTCAGTGAGTTAAAAAGGTAGTAATCTGAATGATTACTTTATGAAGGTTTAAGAGTACATTGAAAATATAAAATCAGCTTAGAAATACTGATTAAGAAAATGTAAAACAGAGAAGAGCTGCATCATGCATTCCATAATATTTAATGTTGTATTCAGCAAGACAGCTTACTCACCCTTACCACAAAGTTTTTGCAAATAAATGTCTGAGAAATTTCAGGGCATATCAAAAAACCTGTGACATTTTTTATTCCCAAGTTTAGTGCTTTTAATTAGGTACCTTCTGCATGTCCATTCTGCGTGAGGGAGAGGGTACAGGGATCTCTGCGGGGAACTGTGACTCTACGCCACCGTGAGGTGGGCCGGGCGTCTTGTTATTCTTTCTGCTTTGTCCCTCCGCCCCCGCCGGGCTGCACGCTCAGGCTGCCATCAGGCATAGGGGCACCAGTTTAATAATACTGCATAGGACCCCATAAATCCTAAGGACGGCCCTAGGGGCGCCAAAAAGCGGTGCCCTGGCTCGGCAGGGAGGAGCTGCCTTCCGGAGACAGCGGAGGGCCAGAGCGTCGGCTTGCGGGGCCGGCGAGCCCCAGCCATGGAGGAGCCGGCGCAGCACAGGGGGGCAGGAGCCCTGCAAAGGCGGCGGCGCGGCTAGCAGGGAGCAGCTGCGCCCCTTGCCCCTCCTGCCCAGGCTGCAGCCTGGTGCCCTCCCCGGGGGCTCCTGCAGGCTGCAGCAGATGCATGCAGGCAGAGGCCCCCGTGTGCCCCCCAGCTCCCCCCTCGCTGTGCTTGGGGGTCTGCGGCTACCGGGCATGTGAGCCACTGCTGGGGTGCGGGGCCCTGAGCCTGCTCTGGGAGGGGCAGCAACGGCGGCAGCTCACACTCCCGGGAGCCGCAGAGCCTGAGCACGGCGAGGGAGGAGCCGGGAGACGCATGGGGTCCTCTGCCCGCATGCATCCACTGCAGGAGTCCCTGGGGGGGCGCCTGGCCACAGCCCAGGCAGGAGGGGCAAGGGGTGCGGCTGCTCCCCGCTAGTGGCGCTGTCACCTTTGCAGGGCTGCTGCCCCCCTGCACCGCGCGGACTCCTCCATGGCTGGGGCTCGCCGCTGCCGCAAGCCGATGCTCTGGCTCTGGCTCTCCGGTGCCTCCGGAAGGCGGCTTCTCCCTGCCGAGCTGCTGCAGCAGCCAAAGCCTGGCAAAGCCAATGAGTGGACTCGGGGCAGGGGCCACCAGGGTGGGGAGGGCTCACGGGAGGGTTGTGCACCGTCCAGGGGAGTTCAGGGGGCGGGGAGGGGGGAACCTGG
>QXTE01000146.1:4027860-4053769 GCA_003942145.1 Platysternon megacephalum
GGGGGGGGGGGGAACACAAGGTGGAAGTTTCACCTAGGGCGCAAAATATCCTTGCACCGGCCCTGGCTGCAGGGCAGGATTGAGGTGCATTAGCAGGAGTGTTGGAGTAGAGCTCAGGATGGGAATAGCAGGACCAGGACACACTATGAGATAGGACTGAAGTGTCAGGGATGTGAGGATGCTCAGAAAGATGGGTGGGGGGGAGGAGGGGTTGTATGGCATCTCCCGCTGCTATCAGTCTCACTTTTGTGACTACTTAAAACTCATCCAGATCTATTCTCTTCATCAGCTGAATGACCCCCATGCTTCACCAGTGGGGGAAGGGTAAGAGAATCCTTTGTACTATTAACTCTTTCAGATCCTGAGCTGTATTAGACATTGCTACATACAATCTCATCTCAACAGCACATTATTCCCCCGCAACACACATAGACAGAATGTACCTCTGTATTCACACCCTTTAATATGACATCTGCCCTGTGAGGTATCATTTGAAAGCTCAATCTGTGGGTCATTATTGCCCTGCTGAAATGTGTGGCAACATGGTATGTGAAGTTATAAGATACCCCTGCGTGGTGTTATTAACACACGTTCCAAACTCCACAGTCCTGCCCAAACAGAAGTTGGCAAACAGGTCTGTCCTTAAAGGAATGGGTGCTCGGCTTAATTTGCATTTAAGCAGTAAATAGAGTCAAGCAGGAAGGGGAAAAAGGGAAGCTCAATCAAGTGGGAAAAAGGCAGCAGGGAACATCCTTCCACATAGACATTTTGTCTCGTGATGCTCCGGTGGAAAGGTTTTTTAAGAGGGGGGTGTTACGGACTCACAGGTCATGCCCACTCTTGGCCCGTACGGTCCCTGGGGGGAACCCCCTTCAGTGTGACAGCCCTTCACGGGGGTCCACTCTCTCCTGGGGGTTAAGCCCCTCCACCTCCTAGAATTGCACCTTTCTGAGCCTTAGCACGCCTGTCTCTCACCGTGGGCCCCCTCAGGGGACCCCTGGGGCCTCCACTCCCAGAGGGAATAATGCAACCCTGTTCTCTAGACTGGAGTGACTGTCAGCCAGCGTAAAACAGGAGGGTTTATTGAGCATCTGAACACAGCATAGGAAACTCTCAGGGCCCTCTGGCCTGGTATCCCTCAGCACAGCACATCTAAGTCTCTCCTGCCTCCAGGTGGGCTCTGCCTGCTCTCTCTCTCCAACCCCGAGTCCCCATGCTTTCCAGCTGGGCATCTGATATCACCTCCCACAAGCCCTGCCTCTGTCCATTGTCTTCTGTCCAGGTAATCAGGGCCTCCTGGGCCTCCTTTCCTCTTAGCCGTCCTTTGCACCCCTCTGGCTGGAACCGGCTGGTCAGGTCACCAGGGTCCTCTCTTCGCAGCCCATTGTCCTCCCACTGGCCAGAACCAGCTGTGACTCTCGAACTGGGCTTCTTGGTCACCAGGTCACCAGTTGCTGGGGTATCCATTCTCCAGCCTATTGGCTTGGGTCCCAAGTTCTGTCACCATTCCTCTGTAACAACAAAGAGTACTGTGGCACCTTATAGACTAACAGACGTATTCACCCATGAAAGCTTATGCTCCAGTATGTCTGTTAGACTATAAGGTGCCACAGGACTCTTTGTCGCTTTTTACAGATCCAGACTAACATGGCTACCCCTCTGATATCTGTAACAACAAACTCCCTCTCCCATCACCTCGTTAAACCAGTAACACCCAGGGAAACTGAATCCCACCCCCTCTGCATGCAAACCATTGAAAAAAACAAGAAAAAAACAAGAGAACCCCCCACTTCATCACATCTCTCCCCCCCTCAAGTCTGAACTGAACGGGGTCACTTAGCCAGTGACCTGGGGAAGTTCAGGGCCCCCACCCTGTGATAAAGAATCGGCTATAACATTGGCACTCCCCCTCACATGGACCACCTCCATGTCATAACCCTGGAGAAGCAGGCTCCATCTCAGTGGCTTGGCATTAGCCCCTTTCATTTGGTGCGGCCAGGTCAGGGGCGAATGGTCAGTATACACAGTGAAGCACTGCCCAAATAGATATGGCTGCAGCTTTTTAAAGGCCCACACCATGGCCAGGCATTCATTCTGTATGGTCGTAAAGTGCTGCTCCATGGGCAACAGCTTCTTGCTCAGGTACACAATGGGGTGTCTCCCCACCTTAGTATCAGTTTGCATCAGCACCCCACCCCACCCGGTGTCTGAGGCATCGGTGAACACCAGGAAGGGTTTGTTAAAATCCAGGTTTATCAGCACCGGGCTTTGGATGAGTGCCCCCTTTAGCACACAGAGAGCCCTCTGGCACTGCTCGGTCCAGACCACTTTGTCCAGCTTTCCCTTCCTACAAAGCTCTGTCAGGGGAGCTGCCAGGGAGCTAAAGTGTGGCACAAACCTCGGGTAGTACCCCGTCATCCCAATGAAAGCCTGGACCTGCTTCTTAGTCTGGGGAGCGGGCCAATCCTTGATTGCCTCTACTTTGGACGTTTCCGGCTTCAGAAGGCCGCTCCCCACCTTGTGGCCCAGGTATGACACCTCTGCCATCCCCACCATGCACTTTCCAGCTTTTATGGTCAGTCCTGCATCCTGGAGGCGAACCAGCACCCTCTTCACCTGGGACACATGTTCTTCCCAGGTCTGGCTAAAGACACAGATATCGTCAATATACGCTTGAGCAAAGTCCTCCATCCCCCTTAGTAACTGGTCCACCAGGCGCTGGAAGGTGGCAGGTGCCCCCTTGAGGCCAAAAGGCAGGACTAGGAACTCGAAGAGCCCTATTGGGGTGTTCACCCTGGCCTCTGAGTCCAAAGGCACCTGCCAGGAGCCTTTGGTGAAATCCATAGTAGTGAGGTACTGGGTGCCCTCCAACTTGTATAGGATCTCATTGGTCCTAGGCATGGGGTAGGCATCGGACACGGTGATGGCATTGAGCTTCCGATAGTCCACACAGAACTGGATCAACCCATCCTTCTTGGGGACCAGCACCACGGGAGAGGCCCAGGGGCTTGAGGACAGCTGGATCACCCCTAAAGCAAGCATGTCTCCAACCTTTCTCTCCAGGTCTTGGGCTGCTTTCCCAATGACCCTGAATGGTGAACACCTGATGGGAAGGTTGGCTCCTGTCTCCACCCAGTGAACAGACAGGTTAGTGAGCCCAGGTCGGTTGGAGAACAGCTGCCAGTATGAATTCAGCACCTCTCTGATATCAGCCTGCTGGGCAGGGGTTAGCTGGTCTGAGAGGGGAATTGATTCCAGCGAGGGGTCAGCCCCCGCCTCAGGGAGGAGTCTCCCTTCTCCTCCCACTGCCCACACACAGCCAGCACCAACTTCTCCTTGACCCAGTATGGCTTCATCATGTTGACGTGGTTGTGTGCCCAGTTGGACAGTTCCACTGCATAGTTCACCTCATTTACCTGTCTGATGACCTTGAAGGGGCCGTCCCAGGCAGCTTGTAGCTTGTTCTTCCTCACAGGGATGAGGAGGATCACCTGGTCCCCAGTAGCATAGGAGCGGGCACGTGCTAAGCAGTCGTACCAGACCTTCTGCTTCCTCTGTGCCCTGGCTAGGTTTCCCCTGGCCAAGCCCATGAGCTCCATGAGCTTTTCCTGGAAGGTCAGTAGATACTCCTCCACTGATTCTCCATTGGGAGAGGCCTTCCCCTCTCACTCATCCCTCATCAAGTCTAGGGGTCCTCTCACTCTCCTCCCATACAGCAACTTGAATGGGGAAAACCCTGTGGATTCCTGGGACACTGCTCTGTATGTGAACAGCAGGTGGGGTAAATACTTGTCCCAGTCCTGCGGGTACTGGTCCATAAATGTTTTCAGCATCATCTTTAGGGTCCCATTGAACCTCTCCACCAGCCCGTTAGACTGAGGGTGATACGCCAAGGCCCAGGTGTGTCGGACCCCTCACTTCTCCCACAAGCACTGGAGCAGAGTTGACATGAAGTTGGACCCCTGGACTGTAAGGACCTCCTTGAGGAACCCCACTCGGCTGAAAATGGTCAGCAGTGCGTCTGCCATGGTGTCTGCCTCGATAGAGGACAAAGCCGCTGCCTTGGGGTAGTGCATAGCGAAATCTACCACCACCAGAATGTATTTCTTCCCCAACCAAGTCATCCTGCTGATGGGCCCCACTATGTCCATAGCCACCTTCTGGAAAGGCTCCGCTATGATGGTCAAAGGTCTCAGAGCTGCTTTACACTTATCCTGGGCCTTCCCTACCTTCTGGCAGGAGTCACAGGACCAGCAATACTGTTGGACAGAGTCAAAGACCCTGGGCCAGTAAAAGTTCTGCAGCAGCCTCTGCCTGGTGTGCCAGATGCCCTGATGCCCTGAAAGGGGAATATCATGGGCCAAGTACAACAGTCTGCGGCGGTACCTCTGGGGAACCACCAACTGCCTCCTGGCCTTCCAAGGTTCAGTTTGCCCTGAACCAGCCCATTCCAAGTACAGGAATCCTTTCTCCCACAGGAATCTCTCCCAGTGATCCTCCCCCTGGGACCGTGCACCACTGTGGCCAGAAAGGGCCCTCAGCTTCTCTAAGGAGGGATCCTCCTGCAGCTCCGTCTGGAATTCAGCTTCTGGGTTTGAGGGTACAGCCCTGGTTGGTGGTGCCACAGTTTCCCCACCTTGGAACGGAGGCTCTGGCCCAGCCCTGACAAGCCCTACCCTCGGTGCTTCGGTCCCCCTCTTCGGGAGGTCCCTCGCTGGCTCTGGCTCCGGGTAAGGATCAGGGCGCTCTGAGTGCCATCTGGCCAGTTCTCCAAGTCATTACCCATTAGCACCTCAGTAGGCAGGTGATCGTGCCCCCCCAACCTCTTTGGGTCCCTCCTTAGCCCCCCATTTCAGGTGTATCCTTGCTACAGGCACCTTGACGGGGGGCCCAAACACTCCCCTCAGCGTCATGTATGCATCAGGCACTAGCTGGTCTGCGTCCACCACCTCGGGCCGCACCAGTGTCACCTCTGTACCCATGTCCCAGAACCCTGGACGCTCCTTCCCCCCACCTCAATGGGGATGATGTGGTGATTGTCCCCCAGGGCCTGTCCCATGCTCACCAAGCAGATTGAGTTCGGGCGCTCTGGACCTGGACTCTGCTTTACCCTGCTGGCCTGGCCTGCGGTCCCCTCCCCGTGGCATAGCCCTATCGACTGCGGCCCCCTGGTGTCCACCCAGTTGACACCCCGCGGATTCTGCTTGGTTGCCATTTCCTTCATCTTCAGGCATTGTGCGACCTTTTTGGCCACAGTAATTACATTTCAGGTCCCTCAAGTCCCACAAGGGGGGTCGGCCTGCCCTGGCATTCAAGGGCACCCCTGAGTTGGGCTTCCTGGAGTCCCATCTTTGAGAGGACTCTGGGTGACTCCCCTTCTGAGTCCCCAATGTAGGTCTCCCTCCTGCCCCCGATCTGCTGCCCACAAACTCATCCGCCAGTGCATCCACACTGCGCAGATCTTTAGGCTTCCGGTCCACTAACAACATCTTAAGGTCTGGAGGGCAGATGTCATACAGCTGCTCCAACCCCACCAGGTTATACACGTCCTCTGTGGTAGTAGCCTCCGCGCCCTTCCCCCACTTATGGAGATATTCCCCCAGCAGGCTGGCGACCTCCTTGGGGTAGGGTGACCAGATGAGAGGAAGAAAATATCGGGACACATCGGGGGGGGGGGGGGGGGGGGGGGGGGGGNCTGCCGGCGGAGCAAAAAAAAGCCGAGTGCTGCTGGCGGAGTGAAATATTGGGACAAATTGCGTCCCGACCAAAGATAGGTCGGGACGCGGGACAAACACCTAAATATCGGGACGGTCCCGATTTTATTGGGACGTCTGGTCACCTTACCTTGTGGTCTTGCGTACACCCTGGAATCGTTTCCTGTATACCTCGGGGGTCAGTTCAAACTTCAGCAGCAAAGCCCCAGACCCAGGTCAATATACCAGTCAGATCTTACCCACAAATCACTCTTTTGCCAGTCCTTTAGAATCTAAAATCTAAAGGTTTATTCATAAAAAGAAAAAAATATAGATGAGAGCTAAAATTGGTTAAATGGAATCAATTACATACAGTAACGGCAAAGTTCTTGGTTCAGACTTGTAGCAGTGATGGAATAAATTGCAGGCTCAAATCAAGTCTCTGGAGTACATCCACAGCTTGGATGGGTCATTCAGTCCTTTGTTCAGAGCTTCAGTGTAACAAAGTTCCTCCAGAGGTAAGAAGCAGAATTGAAGACAAGCTGGAGGGGTTTCCAGGGCCTTTTATAGTCTCTGCCATGTGGAAGGACCCCTTTGTTCTTATTGTGGAAAGTCACAGCAGCAAGATGGAGTTTGGAGTCACATGGGCAAGTCACATGTCAATGCAAAAATGATACACACATACAAACAGCATAATCATAACCAGCAAACCTTTTCATAGACACCTCACTAAACAACCTTTGTACAATATTTGCAAATATATAACAGTGGTTGCAACAGTGATCTATACCAGGGGTCGGCAACCTTTCAGAAGTGGTGTGCCGAGTCTTCATTTATTCACTCTAGATTAAGGTTTCGCGTGCCAGTAATACATTTTAACATTTTTAGAAATAGGTCTCTTTCTATAGGTCTATAATATATAACTAAACTATTGTTGTATGTAAAGTAAATAAGGTTTTAAAATGTTTAAGAAGCTTCATTTAAAATTAAATTAAAATGCAGAGCCCCCCGGACCAATGGCCAGAACCCGGGCAGTGTGAGTGCCACTGAAAATCAGCTAATATTACCTTGGCATCTAAACACAATTGATTAGAATAATTCTGTCGGTTAGGGCCATGCTGGGAGAAGCAAAGCAGAGGCCATGAAAATGTAGTTTTAACATCCATTTGTTCCCTTTACTCTATTTTTTATTTCATTGTTTTGTTTCCAACTCTTTCAGCTGAGCCCCCCCGCACTCCCCGCCCTTGCTGGCATCAGATTCCCTGTGAGTTCCTAGCACAGCCCCAGGCAAGGGAAATTGAAATGTTTGAACTAGCTTGAGGAGAAAGGAAAAGAACACACACAATCAAAATATTTTCAGATGATATGTTCCAACTCTTGAAGCAAATGTGTTTGGGTTTCTCACCCCCCTGCCTTGTGAAACTGTTAGCTGTAGGGTTAGAGGTGATGTGAAGATCCGTGCTAATATAAACTAAGGCTTTGTGTCATTGCTAATTCCACAGCTATTCAGAATATTGGCTTTTAAAATAATCTTCCTGTCCACCGCCCACACACAAAACTGCAAAAATAGAGCCAATCTGCCAAGTGCAGTGTCATGTCCTCTTAGCACAAACCACAGAGTTCCAAGAGGCAGTTAACACTATAATAGCACACGGCAAAATGCACGTTTGCCTTTACTGACACCTCTGCTGACAGACACCATGGTCCATGTGGCATCTCATCAAGTAAGATTAAGGAAGGATTATCTTGTCAATTGCCCATCCTTGGTCTGTCATGTCTGTTTATCCTAAGGGTATGTCTACACTACGGGATTACTCTGATTTTACAGAATTCGATTTTTGGCAACAGATTGTATAAAGTCGAGTGCATGCGGCCACACTAAGCACATTAATTCAGCGGTGTGTGTCCATGTACCGAGGCTAGCGTTGACTTCCGGAGTGTTGCACTGTGGGTAGCTATCCCATAGTTCCCGCAGTCTCCCCTGCCCACTGGAATTCTGGGTTGAGATCCCAATGTCTGATGGGGCAAAAAACATTGTCGTTGGTGGTTCTGAGTACAGCTGCCCCCCTCCCTCTGTGAAAGCAATGGCAGACAACCGTTTCGTGCCTTTTTTCCTGGGTGAACTGTGCAGATGCCATACCACGGCAAGCATGGAGTCCGCTCAGCTCAACGCAGCAGTCATGAACATTGTAAACACCTCGCGCATGATCATGCAGTTTATGCTGAACCAGAACCTGAAAAACCAGGCTAGGAGGAGGCGGCGACGGCAGCGGGGTGACGCCGAGAGTGATGAGGACATGGACACAGAATTCTCTCAAACCGCGGGCCCCGGCGCTTTGGATATCATGGTGTTAATGGGGCAGGTTCTAGCCGTGGAACGCCGATTCTGGGCCTGGGAAACAAGCACAGACTGGTGGGACTGCATAATGTTGCAGGTCTGGGACGATTCTCAGTGGCTGCGTAACTTTCGCATGCGTAAGGGCACTTTCATGTAACTTTGTGACTTGCTTTCCCCTGCCCTGAAGCTCCAGAATACCAAGATGAGAGCAGCCCTTACAGTTGAGAAGAGAGTGGCGATAGCCCTGTGTAAGCTTGCAATGCCAGACAGCTACCGGTCAGTTGGGAATCAATTTGGAGTGGGCAAATCTACTGTGGGGGCTGCTGTGATGCAAGTAGCCAAATCAATCACTGAGCTGCTGCTACCAAAGGTAGTGACCCTGGGAAATGTTCAGGTCATAGTAGATGGCTTTGCTGCAATGGGATTCCCTTACTGTGGTGGGGCGATAGATGAAACCCATATCCCTATCTTGGCACCGGAGCACCAGGGCAGCCAGTACATAAACCGCAAGGGGTACTTTTCAATGGTGCTGCAAGCAATGGTGGATCACAAGGGACGAAACGTGGGATGGCCGGGAAGGGTTCATGACGCTCGTGTCTTCAGGAACACTAATCTGTTTAAACGGCTGCAGCAAGGGATTTACTTCCCAGACCAGAAAATAACTGTTGGGGATGTTGACATGCCTATAGTTATCCTTGGGGACCCAGCTTACCCCTTAATGCCATGGCTCATGAAGCCATACACAGGCAGCCTGGACAGTAGTCAGGAGCTGTTCAACTATAGGCTGAGCAAGTGCAGAATGGTGGTAGAATGTGCATTTGGACGTTTAAAGGGTCACTGGGGCACATTACTGACTCGCTCAGACCTCAGCCAAAACAATATTCCCATTGTTATTGCTGCTTGCTGTGTGCTCCACAATCTCTGTGAGAGTAAGGGCGAGACGTTTATGGTGGGGTGGGAGGTTGAGGCAAATCGCCTGGCCGCTGATTACGTGCAGCCAGACACCAGGGCGATTAGAAGAGCACACCAGGAAGCGCTGCGCATCAGAGAAGCTTTGAAAACCAGTTTCATGACTGGCCAGGCTACGGTGTGAAAGTTCTGTTTGTTTCTCCTTGATGAAAACCCGCGCCCTTGATTGACTCATTCCCTGTAAGCAACCCACCCTCCCGCCTTCGATCACAGCTTGCTTTCAAAGGAAATAAAGTCACTATCGTTTAAAAATCATGTATTCTTTATTAATTGATTATAAAAAGAGGGAGAGAACTGACAAGGTAGCCTGGGTGGGGTTTGGGAGGAGGGGACGAGGGAAGGAAAAGGCCACTTCAAAAGTTCAAAATAATGACAGCCTTTTGCTTGGGCTGTCCACTGGGGTGGAGTGGCAGGGTGCATGTAGCCTCCCCCCCCCCGCGTTCTTGGGCATCTGGGTGAGGAGGCTATGGAACTTGGGGAGGGGGGAGGGCGGTTATACAGGAGCTGCAGCGGCACTCTGTGATCCTGCTGCCATTCCTGAAGCTTCACCAGACGCTGGAGCATGTCCGTTTGATCACGCAGCAGCCCCAGCATTGCATCCTGCCTCCTCTGATCTTCCTGCCACCACCTCTTATCTCGAGCGTCCCTCCTGTCCTCACGTTGGTCCCTCCTGTCCTCACGTTGGTCCCTCATGTCCTCACGGTCACTGGCATCTTTCCTGAACTTTGAAACCATGTCCTTCCACTCATTCAGATAAGCTCTTTCATTGCGGGTCGATTCCATGATCTCAGAGAACATTACGTCTCACGTGCGTTTTTTTCGCCGCCTTATCTGAGATAGCCTTTGGGACGGAGGAGGGAGGCTTGAAAAATTTGCAGCTGGGACAGGGAAAAAAGGGAGAGAAGTATTTACAAAGATACATTTTACAGAATAATGCTTATACTCTTTCACAGTGAACACCACTATTCACATTACATAGCACATGTGATTTCGGTACAAGGTCTCATTTTGCATCTTAATATTGAGTGCCTGCGGCTTTGGTGTTAGAGATCACAGACGCAGGGCCGGGCAACAGAATTCGGCTTGCATGTGGCCATGGTAAGCCATTGTCTTTCGGCTTCTGCAACCTTCATAAAAGTAGCCCCCTCCTTTCCCATACCAAGAAAAGCCCGTTGAGTGCTGTGATTTTCGTGTTAACGTGCAGCAGCAGAAACCAAACTAAACCACCCCCATCCAATTCTCTGTGATGATCGCTTTACCCCTCCCCCCACCCCGTGGCTGGTATCAGGGAAGATCCCTGCTAGCCAAACGCGAAAAGCTCAGCGCCAATGCCCCCCCCCCCCGCACTGCTTGGCTAACTGCAGGGAAGGATTTCTTTTCAGCCACAGGCAAACAGCCCAGTAGGAACGGCCACCTATGAATGTCCCCTTAATTAAATTCCCGTATTTCAACCAGGTTACCATGAACGATATCACTCTCCTGAGGATAACACAGCAAGATAAAGAACAGATGTTGCTTGAATGCCAGCAGACACCGGGACCATACGCTGCCAGGCTTTGTCATGCAATGATACCAGATTACTTGCTACTAGCATGGTGTGGTAAAGTGTCCTACCATGGAGGACGGAATAAGGCGGCCCTGCCCAGAAACCTTCTGCAAAGGCTTTTGGAGTACCTCCAAGAGAGCTTCATGGAGATGTCCCTGGAGGATTTCCGCTCCATCCCCAGACACGTTAACAGACTTTTCCAGTAGCTGTACTGGCCACGAATGCATCCCAAGTCCTCAGGGCAAATTAATCGTTAAAAAACGCTTGCTTTTAAACCATGTTTTATATTTACAAAGGTACACTCACCAGAGGTCCCTTCTATGGCTTCATGGTCTGGGATACCGCCTTGGGAGAGTTGGGAGGGTACTTCAGTCAGGCTGAGAAAAATATCCTGGCTGTTGGGGAGAACGGAGTGCTGTGTGCTCTCCGCAAGCTCGTCCTCCTCCTCCTCATCTTCCCCATCCGCAAAATCCTCAGGCATGGCTGAGAGTACCCCCTCCTCGGAATCCATGGTCAGGGGTGGGGTAGTGGTGGTGGCCCCCCCTAGAATTGCATGCAGCTCAGCATAGAAGCGGCATGTCTGCGGCTCTGCCCCGGACCTTCCGTTTGCTTCTTTGGTTTTCTGGTACGCTTGTCTGAGCTCCTTAACTTTCACGCGGCACTGTAGTGAGTCCCTATTGTGGCCTCTCTCCATCATGCCCTTGGAGATTTTTTCAAATGTTTTGGCATTTCGTCTTTTGGAACGTAGTTCTGCTAGCACGGACTCTTCTCCCCATACAGTGATCAGATCCAGTACCTCCCGTACGGTCCATGCTGGAGCTCTTTTTCGATTCTCGGACTGCATGGTTACCTGTGCTGATGAACTCTGCGTGGTCACCTGTGCTCTCCACGGTGGGCAAACCGGAAATGAAATTCAAAAGTTTGCGGGGCTTTTCCTGTCTACCTGGCCAGTGCATCCGAGTTCAGATTGCTGTCCAGAGCAGTCACAATGGTGCACTATGGGATAGCTCCTGGAGGCCAATACCGTCGAATTGCATCCACACTAACCCTAATTCATAGAATCATAGAATCATAGAATAGAATCATAGAATCTCAGGGTTGGAAGGGACCTCAGGAGGTCATCTAGTCCAACCCCCTGCTCAAAGCAGGACCAAACCCAACTAAATCATCCCAGCCAGGGCTTTGTCAAGCCTGACCTTAAAAACCTCTAAGGAAGGAGATTCCACTACCTCCCTAGGTAACCCATTCCAGTTCTTCACCACCCTACTAGTGAAAAAGTTTTTCCTAATGTCCAACCTAAACCTCCCCCTCTGCAACTTGAGACCATTACTCCTTGTTCTGTCATCTTCTATCACTGAGAACAGTCTAGATCCATCCTCTTTGGAACCCCCTTTCAGGTAGTTGAAAGCAGCTATCAAATCGCCCCTCATTCTTCTCTTCTGCAGACTAAACAATCCCAGTTCCCTCAGCCTCTCCTCGTAAGTCATGTGCTCCAGCCCCCTAATCATTTTTGTTGCCCTCCGCTGGACTCTCTCCAATTTATCCACATCCTTCTTGTAGTGTGGGGCCCAAAACTGGACACAGTACTCCAAATGAGGCCTCACCAGTGCTGAGTAGAGGGGAATGATCACATCCCTCGATCTGCTGGAAATGCCCCTACTTATACAACCCAAAATGCCATTAGCCTTCTTGGCAACAAGGGCACACTGTTGACTCATATTCAGCTTTTCGTCCACCGTAACCCCTAGGTCCTTTTCTGCAGAACTGCTGCCCAGCCATTCGGTCCCTAGTCTATAGCAGTGCATGGGATTCTTTCGTCCTAAATGCAGGACTCTGCACTTGTCCTTGTTGAACCTCATCATATTTCTTTTGGCCCAATCCTCTAATTTGTCTAGGTCCCTCTGTATCCTATCCCTACCCTCCAGCGTATCAACCACTCCTCCCAGTTTAGTGTCATCTGCAAACTTGCTAAGGGTGCAGTCCACACCATCTTCCAGATCGTTAATGAAGATATTGAATAAAACCGGCCCCAGCACCGACCCTTGGGGCACTCCACTTGATACCGGCTGCCAACTAGACAAGGAACCATTGATCACTACCCGTTGAGCCCGACCATCTAGCCAGTTTCCTATCCACCTTACCGTCCATTCATCCAGCCCATACTTCTTTAGTCCAGCCCATACTTCTTTATTCTAATTCGAACCGGCAATGTCGATTTCAGCACTACTCCCTCGTCAGGGAGGAGTACAGAAATTGATTTTAAGAGCCCTTTATGTCGACAAAAATGGCTTCGTTGTGTGGATGGGTGCAGGGTTAATTTGATTTAACGCTGCTAAATTCGACCTAAACTCGTAGTGTAGACCAGGCCTAAGTGTTGCAGTAATGGCAAACTCTGTATAGAGAGGTGATGTGACTTTCCCGAGGTCACACAGGTGGTTAGTGACAGAGCTAGGAACAGACGACAGCTCTCCTTATCCCATGACCTACCCACTAGACTACACTGCTTCTCACAGTGCACAGTTTTCTCTCCATAAATTCTGCCACTTGCCTCAGTCCTGCCCTACAGGACCTGCTGCTATTTTGCATCCAGGCCCCTACTGAGCAAAGACTTCCAGCACTTCCTAGAGCTAGTCTGAGTGGGCACAACCATTGTGGGTCCATCACCACCCCAGCTCTGTCCTGGCCAGTTAAGTTTCAAGCCTTGCTTTAGCAGAGACTGATGAATTAAATGGTGGTCTTTTTTTCATGGGGGCCCTAGGGTCAGGCGGAGGCCATAGACCAGCCTGTCTCTGTGGGAATCCCAGTGTGGGGGCTGGTCTCCAGAGGTGGGATGTGGGTGTGTGATCCTACCGCAACTGTGATCACAACAGAAGCAGCACATATGACTCACTCCCGAGCTGGGCAGGTTTGTCTAAACTTTTGGGTAATAAAAAGGATGCTACCGATTTATCAAGAGTTAGGGAACTGTCTGAAGAAAGAGCCATATCCTGTATGATGGGGAGTAATCTATACCCTGGCCTAATGAGCACACAAAGCAGCAGAACAAAGCCATTTAGATCCTGTCACATTTTATCTCCTCTCTCCCTTAGTGTTATCAGGTTAATGCAGCGGAGAATACATTAAATGGCCAATAACAGTAGTGATAACAGAGCCAGCATGAGTAGCTAAGAACCCCATAGCAGCGTCCCACGGAGGAGGGGAAGCCTTAACACAGGCCATGGCCAGCAGGGGATGAAAGTAGACCTTCACAGGGTACACTATGTCATCATTCCTGGGCTGAGCTGCTTGTCTTGGAGCTTTATCTGTCCTTTGGCTAACTTGGCCAGCTCAGGGCAGTGTGGAGCGTGCTAACCTTGGAGTGCTGATAGACCCTGGGCCTCATTTGTACATGTAACCTCTGGGGAGTGTGTTGCAAGTCGCCTTCAGTGCCCAGTGCATAAAGGGTATCAGCCTCGTACAGCCCCAGGTAGGGAGCTTTAGCTCACGCTGCAGCAGCTTGTGCTATTCACACTGGAGGTCCCTTGTTCAGTCCCTAGTGTGCTGGCCAAGGTGGCAGATGTCACATAAGGATTGGGTGCCTCAGAATTAAACCAACCCTCAGGGAGGGTCAAATGCAATCATGGTAGGTTCAAAAAGGGGTGACAGATATAAGGGATGAAGGGCTCAAGGCTGGGACCTATGGGAGTCAGGCACATAACTTTCAATAGGCCCAAAAGAAAACCCCAACCAACAATTTCGCTCCACTGGGGGCAGACGGGGATTCTACTCTGAGACCCCCAAGGCCTCCGCTGTGCCCACAACTGTCTACCCCCATTGAAGTCAGCTGTGGCATGTAGCTGGACCCTGGTTTTTTGCAGTGTGTCTCCACCAAAGTATGTGTGGAACTTTGATGACTTCCGCACGTGAAATCCTCCACAGTACACTGGCTGAGGCTCTGTCTGCACTACAGTGGCTCAGCACCAGTGATGCAGCTGTGCTTCTGTAGTGCCATAGAGAAGAGGTTTCCTACATCAACGGATGGGGGTTTCTGTCGATGTAGTTCAGCCACCTCTTTGAGAGGCAGCAGTTATTGCCTCCAAGGAATTCTTCCACTGACCAAGCCGTGTCTACACAAGGGATTAGGTTGACCTAACTACAGTGCTCAGGGTGCAAAGTTTTTCACAGCCCTGAGTGATGTAACTAGGTCAATCAAATTATTAAGCGTAGGCTTGGCCTGAGATCTTGATCTACACTTAAAAGTTTTGTCGGCGTAGCTATGTTGGTTAGGAGTGTGAAAACCCCACGCCCCTAATTGACAAAGCTGTGCTGACAAAAACCCCAGTGTCAACCCAGTTATGGCGTATGCTGTTTGGGGCCTGGTATAAACTATGTCGGCAAAGTAGTGGTGTAAGCTGCATCTCCACTAAGGGCAGTTGCTAGCGTACTCAGAGAGCTCTCCCCACCAAGCCTGCCTAATGTAGACAAGGTGACACCATTAAGGATATCTGGGGACTGTCTTCACAGCATGATCCTCTCACTGAGTGGAAAGAAAATGCTTCAACTAGGGTCAGTTTTGGCCTCAGAGCAAAGGAAACTGAAAATAAAATTGTGGGAAAAAATGGCATTTTAGATCAACTTGACATTTCAAGTTCTCAGTGGTACCAGATGACAGAACAAGGAGTAATGGTCTCAAGTTGCAGTGGGGGAGGTTTAGGTTGGATATTAGGAAAAACTTTTTCACTAGGAGGGTGCTGAAGCACTGGAATGGGTTACCTAGGGAGGTGGTGGAATCTCCTTCTGATGAAGTAGGCTGTAGCCCACGAAAGCTTATGCACAAATAAATTCGTTAGTCTCTAAGGTGCCACAAGTACTCCTGTTCTTTTTTGCGGATACAGACTAACACGGCTGCTACTCTGAATCCTTCCTTAGAGGTTTTTAAGGTCAGGCTTGACAAAGCCCTGGCTGGGATGATTTAGTTGGGAATTGGTCCTGCTTTGAGCAGGGGGTTGGACTAGATGACCTCCTGAGGTCCCTTCCAACCGTGATATTCTATGATTCTATGATCTATGATTCATTTCTATATGTTCAAAACATTTCAATTTGGACCCTTTTTATTTTTAAAAAAATATAGAATAGTGGACTGGTGCCCTCGTGTGTCTCCCTCCAGATGGAGTACTGCATAGACCCTGTTCGGCTCAGTGGGGCGGTCAGTCCTCCCTTCTTGTCTGAATTTCTATAACCCTACTCTGTGGGCAAAGCCGGTAGTGTCTGTCCCACTGGGGTGTATGAGCTTCCCCTTACATTTGGTGGGGATTAGCTGGTCCTTGGCCCCAAGAGGCCTGGAACCACCTTTGGTCCATACAGCTCTATTTAGGGGAATGCAGTTCCCACCCACTCCACTGGGATCCAACTCAGGGTCTGTAACCCAGGCAGGCAGAATTAACCCTCAACAACTCTCCTGCTGTATCCTGAGCTCCTCCCTATCTCCCTTGTCTCTGTGGGCTGCTGCAGCCTGTGACTCTGGTCATCTCTTCTCGGGGGTGTTATCACTCGAGGGCAGCTTTTCACCAGCCTACTGGAAGGGCCCTCCTTCTTGAGCCTGCTGGCTCTTCCGGTGCCACTCTGCCCCTTTGCTAAAGAACAGCCATACTGGGTCAGAGCAATGGTCCTGTGACGGGGCAGAGTGGCCCCACACTGGTACCACCGGGGTTAACCCTTCCTTCATAGCAGAGGAAGCCACGCCCTGGAAGCTCTGCTGGGCATGCTCCAACTGGAGAACAGGTATAAAAGCCTGCAGAGCTGCTCAGTCTGGGCTGACCGCCAGAGGGGAAGGAGGCACACCGCCAGCTCCTGAGGAGGGACAGCCTGCGCACCAGGATCCGGAGGCCAGCCAAGCCGGGACGCACCCTGATTCCCAGACAGAGTACGTCACAGGAGGGGAACAGACTGGAGCACTCCCCGAAGCGGAGAACCCGGCATTTATGGTAGGAAGTGACCCAGGGGAACTTTAGAGGCAAACGGCGTTAGAGCCGCACAGCCGCTTGGCGTGTTGCAGGCGGATCCCCAACGAATGGGTGGCAAGGGGAACTTGCCAATACCAGGGCCCTGGGTCGGGACCCAGTGGAGAGGTTGGGCCCAGGTCCCCCTACCACTCCCTACACACACCACGGGAATCCTATAGACTCTGTCCGCTATGCCACACTACCCTGTCTGAGGAGGTTGTGAAGGCTAGGACTATAACAGGGTTTAAAAGAGAACTAGATAAATTCATGGAGGTTAAGTCCATTAATGGCTATTAGCCAGGATGAGTAAGGAATGGTGTCCCTAGCCTCTGTTTGTCAGAGGGTGGAGATGGATGGCAGGAGAGAAATCACTGTTAGGTCCACTCCCTCTGGGACACCTGGCATTGGTCACTGTCGGTAGACAGGATACTGGACTGGATGGACCTTTGGTCTGAGTCAGTATGGACATTTTTATGTTCTTATGTTCTTATATGGACGCTGGCCATTGGGCCACACTGCCCTGACACTTGGAGCGAGTTACCTGGACTCCGGCCGCTAGGCCGCTCTACCTCGCCTGCGAGGGGAGTTGTATGGACTCTGGCCATTAGGCTGCACTGCTCCAATGCAGGGAGCGATTTATATGGACCCTGGCCATTGGGCCACACCACCCAGACATTTGGGTGAGTTACCCGGACTCTAGCTGCTAGGCCCACTACCCCGTCCAAGGGGTGATTGTGTGGAAGGAGGCCATTAGGCCGCAACTGGCCGCCCACAGAGAGACAGGGGCGTGAACTTGGGAGTGGCGAGGTTCCAACACCCCATCCCACACCTGCCACAAAGGGGCGATGCAGTGCCAGGCCCGCCATAGGTCCATTAAGCTCAGTGTCTTGTCTTCCAACAGTGGCTGGTGCCAGGTGCTTCAGAGGGAATGAACAGAACAGGGCAATTATCAAGTGATCCATCCCCTGCTGTCCAGGCCCAGCTTCTGTCAGTTAGAGATTTAGGTACACCCAGAGCATGGGGCTAACAGCCAGTGATGGACCTATCCTCCAGGAACGTACCTAATTCTTTCTTAAACCTAGTTATACTTTTGGCCTTCAGAACATCCCCTGGCAATGAATTCCACAGGTTGACTGTGTGTTGTGTGACGACGTAAAGCTTTCTGCTTGTTTTAAACCCTCTGCCCATTAATTTCATAGGGTGACCCCTAGTTCTTGTTGTGATGGGTTCGGTCACAGAGACCCCCTTGAGGCTGTCAAGTAAACAGAGCCATTTACAACCAATTGTCCTACTTAATGGGAGCCACCAAGATTCCAAGCCACCATTAATGGTCCACACTTTGCATAGTTATAATAGGACTTCAGAGTAATACTTCATATTTCTAGCTTCAGATAGAAGAATGATACATTCATAGAATAGGATGAACACACTCAGTAGATTAGAAGCTTTGTAATGATACCTTACAAGAGACCTTTTGCATAAAGCATATTCCAGTTACATTATATTTACACTCATAAGCATATTTTCATGAAACATATGGAGTGCAACGTCACACTTGTGTTATGTGAAGGGGTTAATAACTCCTATTCATTTTCTTCTCACCATTCATGATTATTCTGTTTTATTCTCCCAGCTACTGTGAGGCTACCAAGCAGTACCGGCTGGTAGTTCCTGCATTAACTCTTTGGCTGCCACACCAGCATGTGATCTCTCTATCTCATGGCAATCATACAGTACATTTTGAAACAAAAAGTTGGTGTGAAATAAAAATTAAAACTTTTCATTCTGAAAATGTCAAAATGGGACATTTCAACATTTTCAAATTGTTTTTACCCCTCCAATGTTTTTTTAAACAAAATTTAATCAAACTCAGTATGAGTCTGCAAAAAATGTCAGGTTAATTGAAATGGCATTTTCCAACTAAAACACTGTTTTAACTATTTTTTGCAACCAGTTCTAAGTTCGGAGTGTTTGCATGGCAGGATGGAGATGCGTTGGCAGTGATGTGAGCAGGTGGTTGCCAGCTCAGAGCCCCTGCTATGTCTGTATATAACCAGCATTATCTGGCTTTCTGGAAAACTACAATTCATCTGAGTGGTGGTTTTGATGAAGAAGAGTTGCCAAGGGTTGGGAGGTGGGGGGCTCATTCAGATGCAAATGAAGGTATTTTAATTATTTCTGCAGCTCATTGCCTAGATGCTCCAGGAGCAGTGGGACAGGGATGGAGCTAATTAGTACAGGCTGGCACTTGTAGCGGCCTTCAGTGGCTGGGCTTTATATTTTCCTGTGCAGGGGATAGATACTCCAGACTGGGGCTGAGGTTATTAGTATTTACACTCCACAGCATTTTCAGTGTGTTCAGTGAGATGTCTTCATTTATGGTGCAATAATGCAATAATATCTGCTCAGGAGCCTGGCAGGGAGACAGCCAGGATAATGCCAAATCCCATGGCAGTGAACAGAGTTCAGCAGAGCAGGGAAGATAGGATTGTGCCCCCCAACACCAATCCAATCTGCCATCAATCACCTGTAAGGGGATTCATTTTGGAGGGGACAGTCCAATGTGGAGGAGTCCTACTCCTGTATGGAATGGTGTTGGATTGGATCCAGGGTGTTGACTGTAGTGGCAGTTCTGCATGGATTTAAAGAGTTAATAGGATTATTAAAGGCACATTTCTGTGCTTCCTTCCAAACTGCTCCTGTGCATATAACACCCTCCCTCTGAGGCTGAATTGAGAGAATCCAGGGCCCTAAGCATACCCCACAAAGGCCTCTCCATAGCCCCACTCTCATGCCAAGATCCTACACCCTGAGTGCAGAGCATGTCTGAGTTGACAATCCATGAAGATGCATGGGGCAGCTGGCACCTCTCAGTGTTATTGTCTTAGGCTGGCTGCAGACTCAGGCAGGTGTCACAGTGTTGGTTACACTCGGCTCACATCTCAAGCTTTTTCCCCCCTCAACAACGCAGGCTAGAAAAGAAAAGAAATGAAAGCTGAGGTTCTATTGTCATCCCATGACTGAACTCTAAGGGAATGTCTGTCCTGCACATTAAACTTGGGTCTATGGGACCTGGCTTGAGGACTGGAAGTTTCCAAGCCCATGCTTGAGCACCCACACTACATGTAAACTTGGATTTACAGTTGCTGGACCGGCACTACACAGACCTTCTTATTTGGGTCTATGGCTTGAGCTGCATCCACACTGCAACAGGGCTTGAACTCGAATCACATTGGGACTTGGGCTCTGACCCACCTCCCTATCAGGACCCGGGTCCTGAGTGCCTGCTGACCCAAGTCAGACTGATCTGGGTGTGGATGGAAGCAGGGGCTTGTGTTCAAACCTGAGTCAGCTCAGGCTTAGTGTGCAGTGCAGATAACAGATACAGAATCTATAGTGCCTATGCCATAATGCAGTCCCGCCTTCCCCAACTCACCCACATAGCCATCCCCCATTCTGCCTTCAAATCCCTGCTAGGTCCATCTCCCTTGTGATGCCTGTTAGGAACCAGGCCGTTAATGATGGCTTGAGGGGCAGACGGGGTGAGCTGCCACTTAGCTGATTTCTTTGTTTGCAGACGTTGATATAAATTGTATCAATTGGGTCTTCTCCCTCTCTCCTTCCCCCTCTGTGCGTTGCTTGTCTTGGACTGTGTCAGGGTTCCCTCCCCACTCTGAATTCTGGGGTACAGATGTGGGGACCCACATGAAAGACCCCCTAAACTTATTTCTACCTGCTTAGGTTAAAACTTCCCCAAGGCACAAATCCTTTCCTTGTCCTTGGACGGTATTGCTGCACCACCAAGTGATTTAGACAAAAAATCCAGGGAAAAGGGCCACTTGGAGTCCTTGTTTCCCCAAAATATTCCCCCAAGCTCCTTCACCCCCTTTTCTGGGGAGGCTTGAGAATAATGTACTAACCAATGGGATACAAAGTGAGCACAGACCAAACCCCTGGGTTTTTAGGACACTGAAAATCAATCAGGTTCTTAAAAGAAGAATTTTATTAAAAAAAAAAAAAAGTAAAAGACTCACACCTGCAAAAATCAGGATGGAAGGTACTTTTTAGAGTGTAATAAAAAGATTTAAAACACAGAGGATTCCCCTCTAGGCTTAGCTTCAAAGTTACAAAAAAAAAAAAAGGAATAAAACTCCCTCTTAGCATAGGGAAAATTTACAAGCTAAAACAAAAGATAATTTAACGCATTTTCTTGCCTTTACTTACAATTTTTGTAATCTTAGATGCTCATTCCAGGTAGGTTTTTAGGAGATGTTTTTTCCTGCCTGGTCCCTCTCTCGTCCAGAGAGAGAACAAAACAAAGCGAGCACAAACAAAACCTCCCCCCACAGATTTGAAAGTATCTTCTTTCCTTATTGGTCCTTTTGGTCAGGTGCCAACCAGGCTATTTGAGCTTCTTAACTCCTTACAGGTAAAGGAGGGATTTTATGCTACCCTTACCTGTATGTTTATGACAGACTGCAAATTCTGTGGGGCAGGGCCTATCTTTGTATGTCATTGTCCAATACCATGATTGGAACTTCTGGATGCTTCAGTAATATCAATCTGCTCTCTGTCCAGCTGTCTAAGGTACTTATACAGCTCCATTAGCATAGTATCTAGTGCTTCATAATCTTTACGGTATCTATCCTCACAACAGCCCTGGGAGGTAGGGAAGTGCTATCATCCCCAGTGTCGAGAAGAGACCTCAGTTACAGACAGACAAAGGTTCAGATCCCCAAAGGCCTTCGGGTCCCTAATTTCCACATAACCTCAATGGGAGCCAGGGTGTCTCTTGGTCCCCGTAGATAGCTCAGAACATAGGCGCTGACTCCATGAGTGCTCTGAGGCTGGAGCTCCTTTGGTGAACTATTATGCATAGATTTGATCCACGGGAGTCCTGTAAAAACCTATGCCCTCTGCCTGTTGGCACCATCAGGTCCCTGCATCACAGACCCATAAATACTTTTGAGGATCTGGGCCAAAGTGACTTACCCAAGGCCTGTGGTGGACCTGGGACTTGAGGCCATGTCTGCCAAGTCCCAGGCTATAATAATCATCATCTCATTGTCATAAGAGAATGGTTGGATGTGTGGGGGAAAATTAAGCTAGCCCTAATTGTCTAAGGCTTTTCTGCTTGGCCTAGGCCCGCCCTGCAGCTATCAGGCCACAAGCCTGAACCAAGCTAAGTGCTGTGCTCCCTGACAGTGGCGGCCAGAGGTTAAGACACAGGGAGGAAGGGGGAGGGGGGGGCTGGAAAGGAGGAGGGTGAAAAGTCCCAGCAACAAGAATAATTTGCAATATGTGCCTACTGCTTTTAAAATATAATAACCATTTGTATAAAGCAATAAGTATAAAGCAATCATCTAAAATGAGTAGTCATGCCTCCCCCTACCCCATTTGTGTAACCATGCCTCCCCCTACTTCAATTGCATAAGCACCACATTATGTAACTGTACCCTGTCGGGAAAATTTGTGTAACGGGCACCCCATATAAGGCAAAGTAATTACATTGTCGGAAACCACCAAGAAGCCCTTAACTCAAATTGCACCCAATTCTGGGAAGGTTGCAAAAGAGTGCTGGAAAGTACCAAAAGACCCTAACTCTCTTATTCCTAATAGGGTCACTATTACTCAAGTGTGTGTAATTTTAATTCCTAATATGGTTATCGCTACTTAAGTGTGTGTAATTTGTCTGCGGTTTTAAGCTTTAAAAGTCTCCGTGTGCTTTGTATCGGGTAGTTCCAATACTGCTACCCCCAATGCATTGGTCTGTGTGTTCAATAAACGGGCCTCAGGCTGAGTCTCTGATCAAAATGATGCGTGGGTATATTTTTCCACTACAGATGTTAAGTGCCAAACACTAGGATTGCATACAAGGGCAAGTGAGGAAATGCCAAGGGATAAGAGTGAATGTGCTACTTTAACTCTTCCTCCTCAGGTGTATGTATTGCAGTCTAGTCCATGGGTCAGGAGAGTCAAAAAATAGGAGCCCAAAGGTAGGCTCCTGAAGTCATAATTAGGCACTAAGTGAGTGGCTTGATTTTCAAAGAGCTGAGCACACAGCTGCGTCCTGCTAACATTTGAAAATCAGGCAGCTTATGTAGGTTTCATGTGGATGGGACAGCAATGGGGTAGGCAACCATTTACCGCCCTCTAGCAGCTGCATCGGGGAGTGTCTGTGTAATAACTGGAGCTAGAGTGGGAACGCTGAGAGCTCAGCCTGAGCTGTACGTTTCCTCCCTGGGGTTCATTTAACCAGGATATTGCTATTTCTTCCAACACAGGGAGCACCCTTGTGTTACTGCAATCTTTTGGTGAGTGTGTGCTACGGGTCCCTCTCTGTGTCCAATCCACAGAGGACAGGAGTTTGTTACAGTACTCGGGAGCCTTAGCTATTGAACTCAAGCTGTGGCAGGTTGTGTTTTTAGGTCTGCAGGCCCTGGTTAAATTCCTGGTGTGTCAGCCTAGATGGTGTCTATCTCATCGCCATATAGCGTGTCACCCTATCTGCATATGGCCTTCCTGCCTGGCTGTAGTCAACACCCCTCGCCCCCTCATCCCTCCCTGCAGCACCTGCTGCTTTTCAGAGCTGCTTGCGGCTCTAGCTTCCTTCTCCTGTATGCTTTCCCTGGCTGGAGATATGTAGATCTCAGGCCTTTCCTGGGTATCTGTCTGGGAATCATTTTGACGTAGCACAATGTTGCCTCCTCCAGAGCTGGGGATGATTTTTGACTGCTCTTGGCCCAATAAAGCTGCCTTGGAAGCACCAATTACAAGCCTGTCTCCAATATGTTTTCTTTTACTAGCTCCAGTGTCTCAGTGTTCTACTAACTCATACAGGCTGCTAACAACTTATCTGACAGATTCCTCAGGCATGCTGGTAAAAACCAAATTCTGCCATCTTATGTTAGGGCACCAAGCAATCATCAAATTTCTTCTTCAGAACGATACCAAAGTCATTTCCATTTGCCCTTCCTCCTCCTGGAGTTGCCTGTGTTTTACCTGCTTCTTCTTTGAACTCACTGGCAGATGGCTGCCCTTTCACTGCCTTAGTTTCCCATGTGCAAAATGAGGTTAGGAATGTCTCAGTTGTCTGTCTTCTCTATTTAGCTCATAACATAAGTAAAGCTGGTTGGTAATTTTTTGATGAAACTTTTTTTTTTGGGACAAAAATGGCAATTCATCAAAACAAACTAATCAGAGCTGGCTTTGATGAATCTCCCAACTTGAAAACAATGTTGGGAATTTTTTTTCAAAAGAGTTGAACCTGCTTCCCGCCCAGCTCAGTCAAAAGCTCTTCTGGGTAGGGACAGTTTATCCTTAGGTACAGCACCAGGAACCATATACATACATTTGCTTTCTGTTTGTTTCCCTGTATCCAGCTGCTCTTTCTTGTTTTATACATAGCTTGTCAGCTCTTGGGGGCAGAGACTGTCTTTTTGGTCTTTGTTTGTGCAGTGCCTAGCACGAAGGCAAGGCTGAGCTGCTACAAAACGATCAGGGCACAACTGTACTAGAATTATGATCTCCCCATTACTGAGGGGATCTTACGTAGACCCAGGGCAGATTTGTAACTTCAGATAGGGCTGCAGTGAGTTTCTTTCAAGTCCCTTCTTTTGTGGTGATAAGTTTAGCTGGATTTTGAATGGTGCTGCTCTTTTGCTCATCCTCCTTCTCCAAAATCCACTGCTCATCCCAAAGCATGACCCTGCAAAGAACCCTCTTCCCTTTGCTGATCCAGAGACAGTGGACACAACCCCCTCAGTTGGATGAACAGGGAAACCAGGCAAGAGTCAACTAGGTGCTCTTTGCTTGTTTCCTAAGTTTAATTGGAAACACCTTCATGAATATTTAAAGTATACTTCAAAGTGCTGATTCATTTTTAAACAGTCCATGAGATGTGCGAATGGAAGGAAAACAGCAACTTGAACATTAGACAAGAGACAGCGGACAAGTCTCTAAAGGATTCCAGCCCTGAGTTTGGTGGGGTTAAGTCAGTCTTTTAAACTCACAGTTATACGATATCAGTGAAGCAAAGAGCTTTGCGAGGTCTCAAAAAGGATTAGATACTTAGATGGATAAGGATAGCTCTTACCGTAGCTGCAGATGCTATCAATCCCATGCTTCAGGGCATGAATGGGTGAACAGCAGGGGCAGGAGGAAATTTTCTCTATGGTGTAGTGGCATTGTGCAGTGCTGCATTGGATGGAGGAGGAATTTGGGGCATAGTATCTGGTGGAGCCTTCCAATTTTGAATAGGAAGTATTCTAGGGAGAAACACAGAAGCAGATGGAGTGAAGGGGTTTCTCTGAGTAACGTACTCAGTCCAGTTACATCCATCCTGCTGTTGATATAACGGTGAATCTAAAGCACCTCACCAATATCAGAGACTCCCTGCTGCCTTGAGACCACGACATAGTGTAGGGTCACCGCCAAAGTGTCTGGCTTAGTGGCTGTCAGAGCAGGACCCCAGACTGGCTAGACCAATGGAGCGGGGAGGGATAGCTCAGTGTTTTGAGCAGTGGCCTGCTAAACCCAGGGTTGTGAGTTCAATCCTTAAGGGGGCCATTTAGGGATATGGGGCAAAAATCTGTTGGATGATTTAATTGGGGATTGGTCCTGCTTTGAGCAAGGGGTTGGACTAGATCAGAGGGCAGCAACCTTTTAGAAGCAGTGTGCCGAGTCTTCATTTATTCACTTTAATTGAAGGTTTCGCGTGCCGGTAATACATTTTAATGTTTTTTAGAAGGTCTCTCTCTATACGTCTATATATTATATAACTAAACTATTGTTGTATTGTAAAATAAACAAGGTTTTCAAAATGTTTAAGAAGCTTCATTTAAAATTAAATTGAAATGTTGATCTTACGCCGCCAGCCCACTCAGCCCGCTGCTGGTCAAGGGTTCTGTTCACCTAGGCCGGCAGCGGGCTGAGCGGGGCCTGCAGCCGGGACCCCGGCTGGCAAGGGTCCGGCAGCCAGAACCCTAGACCGGCAGCGGGTTGTGCAGGGCCGGCGGCCAGGACCCCAGACCGGCAGTGGGCTGAGCGGATCAGCCCACTGCCGCTCAGTGGTTCTATCTGCCGGCTCCTGCCAGCCGGGATCCCGCTGCCGGTCTGGGGTCCCAGCCCTGCCCACATATAGTGGGGGCCTACCTTCTCCCTGGTTCTGGCCCATTCTCTTCCTCTCTCTGCACTGAGCTGAGGGTGGGAGTGCACTGAGCACAGGGCTGGGGGTGAAGGAGCAGGCTGGGGGTTGGGGTGTAGGATCTGGCCAGGAGCTAGAATGAGGGAGGGGGCTCAGGGTTGGGGCAGGAGGTTTGGGTGTGGAGCACTTACCTGGGCAGCTCCCATTTGGTGCGAGGGGTGCAGGTGGGAATGTGTG
>QXTE01000146.1:4053811-4071888 GCA_003942145.1 Platysternon megacephalum
AAGGCAGAGGGGATGGGTCTGGGGTGTGTGCGGGGCTCAGGGCTGGGTGTGTGTGAGGGGGGGCTCAGGGGATGGGCCTGGGGTGTGTGTGGGGCAGAGGGCTCAGGGCTGGGTGTGTGTGAGGGGGGGCTCAGGGGATGGGTCTGGGGATGTGCGGGACACAGGGCTCAGGGCAGAGGGCTGGGTGTGTGTGAGGGGGTGTCAGGGCAGAGGGGGTGTGAGGGGGGGTCAGGGCAGGGGGCTGGAGGGGACCCCCATTCCACACACACCCTTCCCCATGGATGGGAGCAGAGCAGGCTGACTCTGCTCCTTCCTGACCCCCCTCCCTCGCAAGGGCCATCAGCTGATCGGCCGCAGGGAGGGAGGGACGGAGAGCCGGAGTAGGGGCAGGAACCCAGCACACTGCTGGAAGAGGCAGGGGAGCCGGCAGGAGCCGGCAGGACCCAGCTTCTGCCCCTTTCCCCCTGCCCCCGCGGGGGGGAGGGGCGGAGAAGAGCAGGCCGGGCTGGGCAGGATAGGCAGGCCATAGGTTGCCAACCCCTGGACTAGATGATCTCCTGAGGTCCCTTCCAACCCTGATATTCTATGATTCTATGAATGGTCCTAAACATTTCAGGAGAAGGGCAAAGTGGAAGGAGCTCACCCTGGCCTCGAGTTGTGATCTGCTATTGTAGTAGGTGGGATCTGGGTGGAACTGTGTCCACCCGTGAGCCTGACCTATCATGAGGAAATGAAGGGGGAGGAATAAAGAATTGTGCTATCCTAGCTCTGCAGCCTGTCTGGCTGCCAAAATAAATGCCTTGCAAATACCACCTGCACTCACAGCACGTGTAACAAGCAAGCATCATGGCAGGCAATTACACACCAAAGGAGTCCATGCAAAGTCCTATAATGACTGGGGAGATCTCGGTGCCTGACATAGATTCTGGCTGCACCTGGATCCAGCATCCACCTGTGAGGGATCTAGGGTGCAAATCCTTGAGACAGCCTGACAGTCATCCAGTCCGGAAGGGCAGTGGGACAGAATTCACCCAGCCACCCCAGCCTTTGGCTTCTGAAGGGAACTGGAGACATATGAAGGATTATGACTATGGATAGGCTGCAGCCAAACTTCTGTGCTAGGGTTGCCAGGTGTCTGGTTTTTGACCAGAACACCTGGTTAAAGAGGGACTTCGGCAGCTCCCGTCAGCACCGCTGACCGGGCCGTTAAAAGTCTGGTTGGCGCAGGGCTGGCTGGCTCCGTGAGGTACTTCCTGGGAGCAGTGACGTCATAGAATCATAGAATATTAGGGTTGGAAGAGACCTCAGGAGGTCATCTAGTCCAATCCCCTGCTCAAAGCAGGACCAACACCAACTAAATCATCCCAGCCACGGCTTTGTCAAGCCGGGCCTTAAAAACCTCTAAGGAAGGAGATTCCACCACCTCCCTAGGTAACCCATTCCAGTGCTTCACCACCCTCCTAGTGAAATAGTGTTTCCTAATATCCAACCTAGACCTCCCCCACTGCAACTTGAGACCATTACTCCTTGTTCTGTCATCAGCTACCACTGAGAACAGTCTAGATCCATCCTCTTTGGAACCCCCTTTCAGGTAGTTGAAAGCAGCTATCAAATCCCCCCTCATTCTTCTCTTCTGCAGACTAAATAAGCCCAGTTCCCAAAGCCTCTCCTCATAAGTCATGTGCTCCAGCGCCCTAATCATTTTTGTTGCCCTCCGCTGGACTCGCTCCAATTTGTCCACATCCCTTCTGTAGTGTGGGGACCAAAACTGGACGCAATACTCCAGGTGTGGCCTCACCAATGCCGACTAGAAGGGAATAAACACTTCCCTTGATCTGCTGGCAATGCTCCTACTAATACAGCCCAATATGCCGTTGGCCTTCTTGGCAACAAGGGCACACTGCTGACTCATATCCAGCTTCTTGTCCACTGTAATCCCCAGGTCCTTTTCTGAAGAACTGCTGCTTAGCCAGTCAGTCCCCAGCCTGTAGCGGTGCATGGGATTCTTCCTTCCTAAGTGCACTTGTCCTTGTTGAACCTCATCAGATTTCTTTTGGCCCAATCCTCCAGTTTGTCTAGGTCACTCGGGACCCTATTCCTACATCACTCCCTCAGGCACCCCAACCCCCTGTCCCTTAAAAACAACAAGGAGTCCCTTAGCTCCTAGGTGGAGGGGTGGCCAGGGGGGCTCCGCACGCTGCCCCTGCCCCAAGCTGCGGGGGCAGCACCTGCGGGCGGAGGCAGCACGCAGAGCTCCCTGGCCATGCCTCTGCCTAGGAGCCAAGGGACATGTGGCTGCTTCTGGGGAGCTGCCCGAGATAAGCGCCACCCAGAACCTGTACCCCGCACACCCTACTGCACCCCAACCCCCTGTTCCAGCCCTGAGCCCCCTCCCGCACCCAAACTCCCTTCTGGAGCCCCCACCCCAACGTCCTGCCCCAGCTCATAGCGCTTTCCACACCCAAACTCCCTCCTGGAGCCCACACTCCCTCCTGCGCCCCCAACCCCTACCCCAGCCCTGAGCCCCCTCATGCACCCAAACTCCCTCCTGGAGCCTGCACCCTGCACCCCTTCCCACACCCCAACCCCCTGCCCCAGCCCTGAACCCCCTCCTGTACCCAAACTCCATCCCGGAGCCTGAACCCCCTCCTGCACCCCAACCCCTGCCCTCCTGCATGCCAAACCCCTCAGCTACAGCCTAGAGCCCCCTCCTGTACCCCAAACCCCTCATCCCTGGCCCTACCCCAGAGCCCACACCCCCAGCCAGAGCCCTCACCCTGCCCGCACCCCAAGCCCCTTCCACACCCTGAACCCCTCATTCATGGCCTCACTCCGGAGCCTCCACCCCCAGCCCAGACCCACACCCCCTCTCACACTCCAACCCCCTGCCTCAGTCTGGAGCCCCCTCCCACACTCTAAACTCCTCAGCCCCAGCCTGGAGCCCCCTCCTGCACCCCAAACCCCTCATCTCTGGCCCCATCCCAGAGCTCTCACCCTCTCAGGCACCCCAACCCCCTTCCCCAGCCCAGAGCCCCCTCTTGAACCCTGAACCCCTCATTTCTGTCCCCATCCCAGAGTCAGCATCCCCAGTCAGAGCCCTCACTCCCTCACGCACCCCAACCCCTTGCCCCAGCCAAGAGAGTGAGGGTGGGAAGAGCAAGCGACAGAAGGAGGGGGGATGGAGTGAGCGGGGGGCAGGGCCTTGGGGAAGGGGTGGGGTCTTGAGGAAGGGAAGGGAAAGGGGGCAAGGCAAGGGTGTTCTGTTGTGTGCGATTAGAAAGTTGGCAACACTACTCTGTGCCCAAGAGCTCCAAACTTTGGGCAAGTTCAGAGCTTGGTCTCAGAGCTGAGGGTATGTCTACACTATGAAATTAGGTCGCATTTATAGAAGTCGGTTTAATATAAATCGTTTTTATACAGTTGATTGTGTGTGTCCCCACACAAAATGCTCTAAGTGCATTAAGTCGGCGGACTTCGTCCACAGTACCGAGCCTAGCGTCGACTTCTGGAGCATTGCACTGTGGGTAGCTATCCCACAGTTCCCGCAGTCTCCGCCGCCCATTGGAATTCTGGGTTGAGATCCCAATGCCTGATGGGGCAAAAACAGTGTCGCGGGTGATTCTGGGTACATGTCGTCAGGCCCCCACTCCCTCCCTCCCTCCGTGAAAGCAACAGCAGACAATCATTTCGCGCCTTTTTTCTGCCCAGACGCCATAGCACTGGGATCATGGAGCCCGCTCAGATCACCGCGGCAATTATGAGCACTATGACCACCACGCGCATTATCCTGGAGTATATGCAGAGCCGGAACCTGGCAAAGCAAAACCAGGAGGAGGAGGNCAAATTAATCATTAAACACGCTTGCTTTTAAACCATGTGTAATATTTACAAAGGTACACTCACCAGAGGTCCCTTCTCCGGGGTCTGCGAGCACGCTTTGGGATTCGGTGGGTTCGGGGTTTACTGGCTCCAGGTCCAGGGTGATAAACAGATCCTGGCTGTTGGGGAAAACGGTTTCTCTGCCTCCTTGCTGTGAGCCATCTCCCGTCTGTTCATCATCATCGTCTTCCTCGTCCCCAGAACCCGCTTCTGTGTTGCGTGAGTCTCCATTGACGGAGTCATAGCACAGGGTTGGGATAGTGGTGGCTGCACCCCCTAGCATGGCATGCAGCTCGGCGTAGAAGCGGCATGTCTGCGGCTGTGCCCCGGACCTTCCGTTTGCCTCTCTGGTTTTCTGGTAGGCTTGCCTTAGCTCCTTAATTTTCACGCGGCACTGCTGTGCATCCCTGTTATGGCCTCTGTCCTTCATGCCCTTTGAGACTTTTTCAAATGTTTTTGCATTTCTTTTACTGCTACGGAGTTCCGCTAGCACGGATTCGTCTCCCCATATGGCGATCAGATCCCGTACCTCCCGTTCGGTCCATGCTGGAGCTCTTCTGCGATCCTGGGACTCCATCATGGTTACCTGTGCTGATGAGCTCTGCGTGGTCACCTGTGCTCTCCACGCTGGGCAAACAGGAAATGAAATTCAAACGTTCGCGGGGCTTTTCCTGTCTACCTGGCCAGTGCATCCGAGTTCAGATTGATGTCCAGAGCGGTCACAATGGTGCACTGTGGGATAGTTCCCGGAGGCCAATACCGTCGAATTGCGGCCACACTAACCCAAATTCGAAATGGCAAAACCGATTTCAGCGCTAATCCCCTCGTCGGAGGTGGTTTAAAGAAACCGATTTAAAGAGCCCTTTAAGTCGGAAATAAAGGCTTCGTCGTGTGGACGGGTCCAGGTTTAAATCGAGGTAACGCTGCTAAATTCGACCTAAAATCGTAGTGTAGACACAACTTCCCCCTTCCATTGACATGCATGCTGGCATGTTATTGTAGGGTAGTTCATGGGCCCTCGGCTGCACACACCAGTTTGTTATTGTAGGGTTACTAGTGAGCACTTAGTGTATGCTGCTTTATTCCCGTGGCAGCTCTCTGGACATGAAGCTGTTCCTAGGAAGCCTTTATTATGAGAAAGAAAAGCATCCTGAATTTTACGTGGACTTTACGTGTCAGAAAAAATAAACCCAGTGTCACAGTTTAGGACACACAGACACCATGCTGAGGCTGGGAGATAACATAGTGATGGGTGAACAGCCAGAAAGTTGTGGTATTGAGTATTTGATAACCTCCACCGCCAAACAGAGATTAATTACTCTCCAGAACTCACAGCTAATGCTGCAGCTAGTCCTGGCTAATGCTAGTGCTTGTGACATTGCAAAAACAAAGAAGCTGCAGGAGAAAGTGCTGCCCAGGGAAGCCAGGAGCAAAATTGAATTAAATAATTAATACAACTAATTACCCTCAATAACGCCAATTGCAATCACTTCCTATTCATTGTTCTGTCTTTGTGGGAGCCAGGAGATTAGATCTCCAACCAGCTGCCTGGTGAGCTGGCTAAGGGAAGCCCAAAGGAATTCAATAAACAAGCAGGCCTTGATTGGATGTTCCATCCTGTCAATCACTCCAGAAGCCAATGAAGAGGAAAACATGCTTGACCCCCGGCTTGTCCCCGGCCCTGCCCTCACTCCACCCCTTCCCCCAAGGCCTTCCCCCCTGTTTCTGACCCCGCCTCACCTCTTCTGGCCCCCACTCCACCTCCACCTTGCCTCTTCCCACCGTTCCACCCCCTTCCCTGAGTGCACCACACTCTCGCTCTCGCTCCTCCCTCCTCGCCCCCAGAGTCTCCCGCAAGCTGAGAAACAGCGGAGAGAAGGTGAGGCGCTGATAGGGGGGCTGCCGGTGGGTGCTCAACGCCCACCATTTTTTCCAGCCCCATAGCACCCCTAGAGTTGGCACCTATGATGTTATAATCAATCGTGTTTATTACGGTAGCGCCAAGGGAGCAACCATGAGACTGGGTCCCCAATGTGCTAGGCACTGTACAAACAGCTTGTTTGCAGTGTGCAGCCAAGATCACCTGGGCAATGCTGCCTTGCAGCGCTGAACCTGACCCCCACAGGATTCCAGTCAAGGAAAGCACACACTAAACAATCCAACAAATAGCTGTGAATTGGCTATTGCAAAGCCAGGACTACCTCCTCCCCCCACCCCCCGGGAACTACATGTAGCCCTTGGGAGTCCTGAAATGCCATCCTTGGAATCATTTCTCAATAGAAAAGCCTGGCACTTAGGAGGGTGTGGTGCTGTGGCATTGGTTGCCTCACCTGTGTTTATCCTTGGGTGTACAAATGCCTGTTCATGTCACTAGCTTCCTCCAGGGTTTGTTATTTCAGTGCTGTTCTTCCCATGCGCCAGTAGATGGCACACTTGAGGCAAAGTGGAGCTCTCCTGCTATTATTAAGATGCAAGACGGTGCTGCCTTGTTGGATGTTAAGCAAAGAAGAGTTAGGCCCCACTAAGTTTAGTGGCTTCTTCAAAACCAACATCATCTACCTGGTGGAAGGCAGGCCACACACCCTGTCCAGCACTCAGGACTGGATTTGCAATCATCCCCCGGGGCAAACAAACTGAGGAGCTTCCAATAGTGGTTTTCACCCAGGATCCCGCCCAGTAACATAGGCATGTAAAAAGCATGTAGGCCTCTTATCCGATTCCTTGTCCGGCCTCCTTCCCAGATGTTTCGCTGTGTATCCTGCAGGCTGCACTTACGGCAATGAGGGAGATGAATTAATGAGCAAGGCAAAGTAGATAATTACATGTTTTAAACTTGTTGTCTGTAACATACGTTTCTGGAGTGCCTTATTTATAGGGAATGGCTACAACCTTCTAAATAAAGCTTGGAACGCCGTGGAGTTATTCTGAGGAGGAGACAGATTTGCTGTCTGTGAGAGGCTAGATTGTTCCCAACTGGCACAGCACTGGGCAGAAGCTAAGCATTCTTCCGATGCATTAAAGTCACACACTGGGCTAAGGTGACTGTGCGCCTTTGCTGTCTGCTGGACAGAATCAGATCTGCTCATCTGTGTGTCATAGGCCCAATCCTTTTTACACCAACTGGAGAGTCACCTTTAGCTCAAATGTTTGCTTTGGGAGCAGGAGGATTTGAGTAGCACTTAGAGACCCTAAACAAGCCCAAACACTTCTGGCCTGGGGTCAGAAATCAGGTGCTTCTACTGCCTCCTCTGACAGAGAGACAAAGGCGGGGAGGTAAGGTGCACTAATCACAAGGCTGCCATGCCCTGCAAGCCCCTATCACAACTATCTAGATACAGAGTATATATGTGCCTACCTTAACAAACCTATGGTCTAAATCAGGGGTCTCAAACACGCGGCCCGCGGGCCGCATCCGGCCCGCAGGGTTATTGCATGTGGCCCGCGAGCTCCTCACGGCCCCCCCGGCCTCCCCCAACGTTTACCTAGAGCAGCTGCCTGCCTGCCCTGCCCCTGCACCGGGAATCGGCTGGAACCTGGGGAAGGAGGGGCGCAGGGGTGTGTGTGGCTGTTGCTTCAGGCACCGCCCCCAGCAGTTCCCATTGGCCAGGAATGGGGAACTGTGGCCAATGGAAGCTGCTGGGGGCGGTGCCTGAAGCAACAGCCACACACACCCCTGCGCCCCTCCTTCCCCAGGTTCCAGTCGCTTCCCGGTGTGGCGCGGCGGCAGGGCAGGCAAGCAGGGAGCCTACCCTGCCTCCGGTGCGGGTCGGGCCAGAGCCCGCCCCCCGCACTCCTCCTGCTGCACCCCGACCCCCTGCCCTGAGTCCCCTGCCGCACCCCGACCCCCTGCCCTGAGTCCTCTGCCGCCCCCCGACCCCCTGCCCTGAACCCCCTCCACCCCCTGCACCCCGACCCCCTCCTGCACCCCTCACCCCAACTCCCTGCCCTGAGCCCCCGCCACACCCCGACCCCCTGCTCTGAGCCCCCTGCTGCACCCTGCACTCTGACCCCCTGTCCTGAACCCCCACCGCACCCCTCCTGCACCCCAACACCCTGCCCTGAGATACCTGCCGCACCCTGCACCCTGACCCCCTCCTGCACCCCTCACCCCAACTCCCTGCCCTGAGCCCCCGCCACACCCCACACCCCTCCTGTGCCCCCTGGGGGCAGGGAGGGGGCAGAGTTGGGGTGGGGATTTCGGTGAAGGGGTTGGAATGGGGGCAGGGAAGGGGTGGGAAGAGGGGGGGCAGGGGCGGGGCCTCATGGAAGGGGGGGAGTGGGGGCAGGGCCGAGGGCGGCGGGGGGAGGTGTCAGTAAATGCGGCCCTCGGCCCAATGTACTAGTCCTCATGTGGCCCTCGTGGTCATTTGAGTTTGAGACCCCTGGTCTAAATCGACAAAGAGGAGGAGGGAAAATAGAAATACAGAGCAGGTAAGTGACTTTGCCCAAGGTCACACAGCAAGTCAATGGCAGACATGGGAACAGAGCCCAGCTCTCCTGAGTCCCAGTCCCATCATTATTCCTATCTCTGCGTGGCCACTATGTACAGCATCATGACAACTGTGCAGTCTTCATAGATTCCAAGGCCAGAAGGGACCCCTGTGATTGTCTAGTCTGACCTCCTATACTGCAAAGGCCAGAGACCTGCCCAAAACAATCCCGAGAGCCAATCTGTTAGCAAAACAGCCCATCTTGATTTAAAAATTGCCAGTGATGTAGACTCCACCACGACCCTTGTTCCAATAGTTAATCACTCCCACTAGTAAAAATATACACATTATATCCAGTCTCAATGTGTCTAGCTTCAACTTCCAGCCAGAAGATCATGTTACGTTTTTCTCTGCTAGATTAAAGAGCCCATTATTAAACATTTGTACCCCTTAAGCTTCTCTTTGTTATGCTAAATAGACTGAGCTCCTTGAGTCTATCATGATAAGGCAGGTTTTCTAATCCTTGACTCACTCTCGGGGCTCTTCTCTGATCCCTCTCCAATTTATCACCATCCTTCTTGAGTTGTGGGCACCAGAACTGGACACAGGATTCCAGAAGCAGTTGCACCACCAGTGCCAAATACAGAGATAAAATAACCTCTCTGCTCCTATTCAAGATTCCCTTGTTTATGCATCCCAGGATTGCTTTAACTCTTTTGGCCACAGCATCACACTAGGAGCTCATGTTTATCTGATTACCCACAATGACCCCCACATCTTTTTCAGAGTCACTTAGGTCTCTTAGATTTGTTCCTTCTATGGTATAGAATCATAGAATATCAGGGTTGGAAGGGACCTCAGGAGGTCATCTAGTCCAACCCCCTGCTCAAAGCAGGACCTAATCCCAACTAAATCATCCCAGCCAGGGCTTTGTCAAGCCTGACCTTAAAAACCTCTAAGGAAGGAGATTCCACCACCTCCCTAGGTAACCCATTCCAGTGCTTCACCACCCTCCTAGTGAAAAAGTTTTTCCTAATATCCAATCTAAACCTCCCCCACTGCAACTTGAGACCATTACTCCTTGTTCTGTCATCTGGTACCACTGAGAACAGTCTAGATCCATCCTCTTTGGAACCCCCTTTCAGGTAGTTGAAAGCAGCTATCAAATCCCCCCTCATTCTTCTCTTCTGCAGACTAAACAATCCCAGTTCCCTCAGCCTCTCCTCATAACTCATGTGCTCCAGCCCCCTAATCATTTTTGTTGCCCTCCGCTGGACTCTTTCCAATTTTTCCACATCCTTCTTGTAGTGTGGGGCCCAAAACTGGACACAGTACTCCAGGTGAGGCCTCACCAATGTCGAATAGAGGGGAACGATCACGTCCCTCGATCTGCTGGCAATGCCCCTACTTATACAGCCCAAAATGCCGTTAGCCTTCTTGGCAACAAGGGCACACTGTTGACTCATATCCAGCTTCTCGTCCACCGTAACCCCTAGGTCCTTTTCTGCAGAACTGCTGCCTAGCCACTCGGTCCCTAGTCTGTAACAGTGCATGGGATTCTTCCGTCCTAAGTGCAGGACTCTGCACTTGTCCTTGTTGAACCTCATCAGGTTTCTTTTGGCCCAATCCTCTAATTTGTCTAGGTCCCTCTGTATCCTATCCCTACCCTCCAGCGTATCTACCACTCCTCCCAGTTTAGTGTCATCTGCAAATTTGCTGAGAGTGCAGTCCACGCCATCCTCCAGATCATTAATGAAGATATTGAACAAAACCGGCCCCAGGACCGACCCTTGGGGCACTCCGCTTGAAACCGGCTGCCAACTAGACATGGAGCCGTTGATCACTACCCGTTGAGCCCGACGATCTAGCCAGCTTTCTATCCACCTTATAGTCCATTCATCCAGCCCATACTTCTTTAACTTGCCGGCAAGAATACTGTGGGAGACCGTATCAAAAGCTTTGCTAAAGTCAAGGAATAACACATCCACTGCTTTCCCCTCATCCACAGACCCAGTTATCTCCTCATAGAAGGCAATTAGGTTAGTCAGGCATGACTTGCCCTTGGTGAATCCATGCTGACTGTTCCTGATCACTTTCCTCTCCTCTAAGTGCTTCAGAATTGATTCCTTGAGGACCTGCTCCATGATTTTTCCAGGGACTGAGGTGAGGCTGACTGGCCTGTAGTTCCCCGGATCCTCCTTCTTCCCTTTTTTAAAGATGGGCACTACATTAGCCTTTTTCCAGTCATCCGGGACCTCCCCCGATCGCCATGAGTTTTCAAAGATAATGGCCAATGGCTCTGCAATCACATCCGCCAACTCCTTTAGCACCCTCGGATGCAGCGCATCCGGCCCCATGGACTTGTGCTCGTCCAGTTTTTCTAAATTGTCCCGAACCACTTCTTTCTCCACAAACGGCTGGTCACCTTCTCCCCATACTGTGCTGCCCAGTGCAGCAGTCTGGGAGCTGACCTTGTTCGTGAAGCCAGAGGCAAAAAAAGCATTGAGTACATTAGCTTTTGCCACATCCTCGGTCACTAGGTTGCCTCCCTCATTCAGTAAGGGGCCCACACTTTCCTTGACTTTCTTCTTGTTGCTAACATACCTGAAGAAACCCTTCTTGTTACTCTTAACATCTCTTGCTAGCTGCAACTCCAAGTGTGATTTGGCCTTCCTGATTTCACTCCTGCATGCCTGAGCAATATTTTTATACTCCTCCCTGGTCATTTGTCCAATCTTCCGCTTCTTGTACGCTCCTTTTTTCCCTTTAAGATCAGCAAGGATTTCACTGTTTAGCCAAGCTGGTCGCCTGCCATATTTACTATTCTGTCTACACATCGGGATGGTTTTTTCCTGCAACCTCAATAAGGATTCTTTAAAATACAGCCAGCTCTCCTGGACTCCTTTCCCACTCATGTTATTCTCCCAGGGGATCCTGCCCATCAGTTCCCTGAGGGAGTCAAAGTCTGCTTTTCTGAAGTCCAGGGTCCGTATTCTGCTGCTTTCCTTTCTTCCTTGTGTCAGGATCCTGAACTCGACCATCTCATGGTCACTGCCTCCCAGGTTCCCATCCACTTTTGCTTCCCCTACTAATTCTTCCCGGTTTGTGAGCAGCAGGTCTAGAAGAGCTCTGCCCCTAGTTGGTTCCTCCAGCACTTGCACCAGGAAATTGTCCCCTACACTTTCCAAAAACTTCCTGGATTGTCTGTGCACCGCTGTATTGCTCTCCCAGCAGATATCAGGGTGATTACAGTCTCCCATGAGAACCAGGGCCTGTGATCTAGTAACTTGTGCTAGTTGCCGGAAGAAAGCCTCGTCCACCTCATCCCCCGGGTCTGGTGGTCTATAGCAGACTCCCACCACGACATCACCCTTGTTGCTCACACTTCTAAACTTAATCCAGAGACTCTCAGGTTTTTCTGCAGTTTCATACCGGAGCTCTGAGCAGTCATACTCCTCTCTTACATACAATGCAACTCCCCCACCTTTTCTGCCCTGCCTGTCCTTCCTGAACAGTTTATATCCATCCATGACAGTACTCCAGTCATGTGAGTTATCCCACCAAGTCTCTGTTATTCCAATCACATCATAATTCCTTGACTGTGCCAGGACTTCCAGTTCTCCCTGCTTGTTTCCCAGGCTTCTTGCATTTGTGTATAGGCACTTAAAATAACTCGCTGATTGTCCCGCTTTCTCAGTCTGAGACAGGAGTCCTCCCCTCTTGCACTCTCCTGCTCGTGCTTCCTCCCGGTATCCAATTTCCCCACTTACCTCAGGGCTTTGGTCTCCTTCCCCCGGTGAACCTAGTTTAAAGCCCTCCTCACTAGGTTAGCCAGCCTGCTTGCGAAGATGTTCTTCCCTCTCTTCGTTAGGTGGAGCCCGTCTCTGCCTAGCACTCCTCCTTCTTGGAACACCATCCCATGGCCGAAGAATCCAAAGCCTTCTCTCCGACACCACCTGCGTAGCCATTCGTTGACTTCCACAATTCGAAGGTCTCTACCCAGGCCTTTTCCCTGCACAGGGAGGATGGACGAGAACACCACTTGCACCTCAAACTCCTTTATCCTTCTTCCCAGAGCCACGTAGTCTGCAGTGATCTGCTCAAGGTTATTCTTGGCAGTATCATTGGTGCCCACGTGGAGAAGCAGGAAGGGGTAGCGATCCAAGGGCTTGATGAGTCTTGGCAGTCTCTCCGTCACATCGTGAATCCTAGCTCCTGGGAAGCAGCAGACCTCTCGGTTTTCTCGGTCGGGGCGGCAGATAGATGACTCAGTCCCCCTGAGGAGGGAGTCCCCGACCACCACCACCCTCCTCGTTCTCTTGGGAGTGGTGGTCGTGGAACCGCCATCCCTAGGACAGTGCATCTCATGCCTTCCAATCGGTGGAGTCACCTTCTGCTCCCTTCCCTCAGATGTATCATCTACTCCACTCTCCTCATTAGTACCTGTGGAGAGAACATGAAAATGGTTGCTCACCTGTATCTCCATTGCTGGTACATGGACGCTCCTCTTCCTTCTTCTGGAGGTCACATGCTGCCAATTTTCTTCACCGTCCCTCAGTCCCCTCTGCGCAACCTGCTCCGATTCTTCAGAACGTTGTGCCCGTAGAAGCATCTCCTGACGTCTGTCCAGGAAATCTTCATTTTCTCATATGCAACGCAGGGTCGATACTTGTTTCTCCAGACCTCGAACCTTCTCTTCCAATATGGAGATCAGCTTGCACTTTGTACAGACAAAGTCGCTTCTGTCCTGTGGAAGAAATACAAACATGGCACAACCTGTGCAGGTTACAACAACTGAACGCTCACCTTCCATATCATTTTCCTTCTAAGAGCTTCCTCAGCTGTTGCAGCAACTCACAGAAGCCCGCGAGATGTAAGCCTCAGTGGGCTCTCCGTGAACACCCAGGCAAACTCCCTCTGTTAGCCTCCGCGGTTTGCTGCTGATTGCCTATTTATAAGTCAGGCCCACTCAAGGCCCACCTGGAACAAAGCACTCCCAATTCACACTTCAGTTTGGTTTATAGGTTTTAAGGGGAATAAAGGGAAACTGATAAAGCCAGCAGGGACCCTCGCTCCCTTCCCACTCCCCTTCCAAACTCCCTTGCGAAACTCCCTGTTAGCAGCTCCTGTTTAGAGAAGCTCCCTCGCCGCTTGTGCGCTGCTTTATAAAGCCCTGGCCTGGGTGAATGCCCTGCCCACTGATTAAGGCTCAGCCAATTACCAGAGGCTTCTAGCTTTCAGACCTTCCTTTGAAGCTCACAGCTTCCAACTGCCAGCCACAGCACACGGTCCTTCAAACAACCAAAGAAACAAACAGACTGACAAACACAATCTCAGCACACAGCAAGTAACCCCCAAACACAAACAAACACACACTACAGACAGACAGTCACTTACCCCAAGGGTCCTGTATTTGCTCCTCCTTCACCTGGAGAACTCCCTTGCGAAACTCTCTGTTAGCAGCTAATGTTCAGTGCACATATGCCAGTCCTGTATGATCTAAAGTATGCTAAGATTATTCAAGCAACATGATGCAGTGGGGGAAAGAGAGAGTTTTATTCATTCGCAGTGAATGTTGAGGGCTGAGCACCATCATTACAAATGAGGGCAAAGTGCAACACATGCTCGCTAAATCTGATCATGATTGTGAGCCCCAGCCACAAAGACACAGCCCCAGAGCAGGCCCTGAGAACCAGTCCTGCAGATATCTCCTGTGACCATAGGCCCAGAGTACAGGGACCAGCAATTAATTAATTACAGGATGACCAGTTCTTTATGCACCTATCTATAATGTGTAGGAAGAAAAGCTGCATGATCATGGGGGACTTCAATTTGAGTGACATACACTGCAGGTCTCATGCTGCTAGAACTAAAACATCCTTGGAATTTCTAGATATTATAGACAACAATTTCCTAACTCAGTAAGTGTTGCAACCAACAAGGGTGAATCCTGTATTGGACCTTGTCTTGGCAGACAAAGAGGAGCTGATCACAAAACTAAAAGTTGATGGTAGCTTAGGTACAAATGATCATGACTTAATCACATTTATAATGTGCAACCAGAATAAAGTCCAAACCAAGTGATATATATGTATTTGGTGCTTTGAGAAGACTAATTTCACAACGCTGAAAACAATTATGAGCCAAATCAGCTGGGAGGAAGTACTTAATCAGAAAAATGTGAATGATAATGGGGAATTGCTTAAGAACACTATACTAGATGCCCCAAAAGCCACAATCCTATAACTGAGGAAGAAGGCTAAAGGTTAAAAAGCAATCTGGTTTAGAGGGGAAGTGAAGGCAGCTATACAAATATATTATATATATGTAACAAATGAAAGAAAGGGGAAGTTGATAGTATAAATGAGTATAAATCAGAAGCTAGGAATTGTAGAAAATTGATCAGGGAATCCCAGGACACAAGGAAAAATGTGTGGCCAGCAGAGTTAAGGACAATATGAGTTTTTTAAAGTACATTAGGAACAAAAAGAATCCTAAAAAAGGTATTGGTCCATTACTAGATGGAATTAGTAGAATTATCAATAATAATGCAGAAAAGGCAGAGATGTTCAATAAATAGTTCTGTTCTGTATTTGTGAAAAAAACAGATGATGTAGTCATCTCATATGATGACAACACTCTTTCTATTCCACTAGTATCTCAGGAGGATGTTAAAACAGCAGCTACTAAAGTTAGACATTTTTAAACCTGGAGAATTGACATCCAAAAGTTTTAAAAGAGCTGGCTGAGGAGCTTGCTGGACCATTAATGTTGATTTTTAATAATTCTTGGAGTAATGGAGAAGTTCCAGAAGACTGGAAGAAAGCTACTGTTGTGCCAATATTTAAAAAGGGTAAACGGGATGACCCAGTAATTATAGACCTGTCAGTCTGACATTGGTCCCAGAAAAGATAATGGAGCGGCTGATGTGGGACCCAAATAATAAAACATTAAAGGAAGGTAATATAATTAATGTTAATCAACACTGAATTAAGGAAAATAGATCTTGTCAAACTATTTGATATCTTTTTTGATGAGATTACAAGCCTGTCCCTCAGAGGTTGGATTTGGGCAGTATAGAGGTGGAGGGGCAGCCAATCTCAGTTTGTGTGGGTGAACAGTGCCAGCGCAGACTCAGCAACGCTGGGTGTTTCATCCACAAGCAGATGAGGAGTGCTGCTGATGGCTGATGCCTTGGTCAGCAGGGTCTGGAGAGGTTAATTCACAGATTCATCAATTCCAAGACCAGAAGGGACCATTTTGATCATCTAGTCTGACCTCCTGTATAGCACTGGCCAGAGAACAGCCCCGAAAAAAGCCCTAGAGCCAATCTTTAAGCAACCGCCTCAGGTGCCATACTGTGGGGGGGTGCCACTAGGACCCAGAGTGTAGAAAATTGTGTCTGCTGCTGGTGCATATGTATTCTCTCTGCTCTAGATGCACAGAGATGGTGGAGTGCTGTGCTGGAGGAAGGAGGGCACAAGAGACATAACAGGGAGGCAGGAGAAAAGGTGAGAGGGAATAACAGAAAGCAGCAAGAGCTGCAGGGAGAGAGAGGAGGAGGAGCCTCTTATGTACCTCTCTAGCACCCCCAGGAGCCTGGACTGATTAACACCAGCTTCTCAGGGAGCTTCCTGTCTCCTGCTGCTTCCCTGAACCCACTTGAGGAGAACAGGCAGTCAACTGAAGTAGTAGGAGCAAGTTAGGCCCTTAAGACGCTGATATCTTCCCTCACTCAGGCCCTGCTATCAGCCTGCTTATTGGTCCTCTTCAATTGAGTGTTGAGAGCCACTATAGCTGGCACAGAACAGCAGTCATGAGTGAAAGAAGAAAATGCCCCTCTGGGGCAGCATTCAGAAAAAGAAAGCAAGCAAAGGAAGCTTTTCTATCTAAGCAGGAAGGAGCTCTCCTGAGATACATAGACACAAATGTTCACGGTGAGCCTTCCAGCCCCAGTGAGGATGTGAGTGGTGAGGAGATGCCTGATCAGAGTGCAGGTGACCTGGCAGCTACTGCAGCATCCATATCTCCATCTCAAATGGATGTAACCATGCACGTTCCTGAAGAAAAGTGTAGATCAGAGAAGAGTGTGGTGGAGGCGCAAGAAACAGCTGCTGCTTAGTTTAGTTCCGATGATCCAGGACTGTGGACCCACTTGAGCAGTAGCCTGAGGGACTTTCTTGTACTGCATGGGCCACAGCAAGTGAAAAACTTCATGTTCCCCAAAGACAATGAAAATAGAAGTTTCCATCCAACACATTACTGGCGTGAAATCCCCAATGGTGACAAAGTGGAGAGGCCATGGGTTATGTACTCAAAAACCCAGAATGCTGCATACTGTTTTTGTTGCAAACTCTTCCAGTCGAATGTTCCAGCCATATTGGATTCTACAGGAACAAAGGACTGGAAAAATCTGGCTAGAAATCTGGCATGCCATGAGAAGGCAGCAAATCACCAGAGAGCATTCCATAGGTGGAAAGAGCTTGAGATGAGACTAAGGTGAAAGGCCACCATAGATGATCAGCATCAAGAGAAGATTGCATCAGAGTCTCTTTACTGACAAAATGTTCTGAAAAGGCTCATTGCCATTTGTGAGAATGCTTGCTACCCAAAACCTAGCACTGCATGGCACTTCAGATCAGCTGTATGTGCCAAACAATGGAAACGTCCCTAAAATTGTGGAGCTGATGGCTGAGTTTGATGCTGTACTCCAGGAGCATCTAAGAAGAGTCACCACCCAAGAAATGTACACACATCACTACCTTGGAAAAACAATTCAAAATGAGATCATACAGTTACTGGCAACAAAAGTCAAACAGAAGATTGTGGCAGATCTGAAGTCAGCAAGATATTACTCTGTTATTCTGGACTGCACACCTGACATCAGCCATATGGAACAAATGACTTTAATGGTGCGTTTTGTAACAACAACAGAACCTAGTGAAAATGTCCCTGCAATGGTGATTGTCAGAGAGTATTTTCTAGAATTTATTGACATTGATGATACTACAGGAGCTGGTATGACAAATGTGCTTCTTAAAAAGCTGGAAGATACGGGAATTGCGATAGCTGACATGAGAGGTCAGGGCCAGGATAATGGTGCCAACATCAGAGGAAAGAACAGAGGAGTGCAGACACGGATCCGAGAGTTAAACTCTCAAGCTTTTTTTATCCCATGCTGTTCTCATTCATTGAACTTGGTGGTCAGTGATGCAGCATCAGCTTCTAGTGAGGCTGCTGAATTTTTTAATGTAATTCAAAGCATCTATGTATTTTTCTCAGCATCGACGGCAAATTTTGAAGCAACATCTGGGAACATCCTCTCTGACACTGAAACCACTGAGTGCCACATTATGGGAAAGTCGAGTGGAGGCGATAAAGCCTATCAAACACCAAATTGGGAAGATAGATGATGCCATAGTTGCCATTATGGAGGATAATGCTATGACAGGAACTGTTCATGGGAGAAGAGTGGCAGAGGGAAATGGAATCACCAGAAACATACATAACTTCAAATTTCTGTGTGGCTTAGTGTTGTGGCATGACATACTGTTTGAAATAAATGTTGTAAGCAAGAGACTCCAAGGTGTTGACCTTGATATATCTGGAGCAATGGAACAACTGGACAAAGTAAAGTCATACCTACAGTCTTACCGGTCAGATGAGGGATTTCAAAACGTTCTGAAGAGTGCACAGAAGTTGGCAGAGGAACTTCACACTGAAGCTATTTTCCCACCCATTCAAGAATACAAGAGTCACCGAAGAAGA
>QXTE01000146.1:4075463-4106198 GCA_003942145.1 Platysternon megacephalum
GAGTGATTTAGGTGATGAACTGAAAGCCCTTTCAAGATACATTTCAGCAGGATCAACTCCAAAGGCTGTTCTGGAATATATGTGCACAAATAAGATGACCACCCTCTTTCCAAATGCTTTTGTTGCTCTGCGCATACTTCTAACACTTCCTGTAACAGTTGCCAGTGGAGAACGCAGCTTCTCCAAGCTGAAGTTAATAAAAACACATCTACGCTCCACAATGACACAGGAGAGGCTGGTCGGCCTTGCAACCATCTCAATAGAGCATGAGCTGGCCCAGACTGTGGACCTTCAGGAAGCAGTTCAAATCTTTGCAACCAAGAAGGCACTGAAAGCACCACTTTGATCATTCAAACAGATAAAAATGCCAGTGTTTACCATGCAGACAAGAAAAGTTACATTTGCTGTTCAGGCATTTGAAAGTTAAGTGTTACTTAAAATTTTTGACCAAGGCATTTTAAGTTGTTAGTTCTCCTTTATTGGGGTAGGTAGCAGAGCAGTACCATGAGAGGAGTAGAACAGGAAGAAGGTAGAATTGAGACCTTTCAAAGTTTTGGCCCAAGCGAGGGGGCATGAGGGTGTCATTTGAGCTCCCTGCCTCAGGTGCCAAAAGGGCTGGCAAGGAAAAGGAAGGGGAGGCACTTTAATGCATATGATTTAGGAATGCCTGAGAGCACAGTCGGTTGGGGATGGGGCTTGGACAAGGGTCAGCCTTGTCTTACATGAGGCTGCTCCAGGGATATCCAGAGGATGGAAACACATCAGTGTTTAAGGGAGATGATGTCTGCCAAAACAGTTGGTTCTTACTACAGGTCTCTCGCATCTTACGCGGGGGTTACGTTCCGCGGTCAGCGCGTAAAGCGAAAACCGTGTATAGCCAAAATCCCATTCACTTCAATGGCGGGCGGAATCGCCCGCACTACAGACACAGTACATAAATTGCTTTTTTGTTTTGTTTTGTGGTTTTGCCAACCGCGCAAAGCCGAAATCGCGCATGTTAAATGCGCGTAAGATGCGAGAGACCTGTATGTGGAAGGCGTCCAGGACCCCAAACATAATTCACTGGGGTAATAAACAGTTGGAGATGGCAACTGCTGAAAAGTTTTCATTGGTAAGAACAAGTGAGCTGGGACAAGACAGCTCTCTCTAGAAATTGGCACACAGACTTCAGGTGGTCGGCTTGTGTCAGGTGCCATAGTTGCACTGAAGTGAATGGAGTGATTGACAGCCACTGAGGATCTGGCCGTAACCCTGCTGCAATGGAGAGTGCAATATTGAAATGACAAGTCATGGGCAAAGCACATTTTGTCCTGTGCTTGTGCAGTGCCTAGCACCACGGGGTCCTGGTGCATGGTTTGGCTCCTAGGTGCTATTGCAACACACCTAATAAACAATAATGCGCTGTAATGACAGCACTGCAGTTATCACTAGGATGACCAGATGTCCCAATTTTATAGGGACAGTCCTGATTTTTGGGTCTTTTTCTTATATAGGCTCCTATTACCCCCCACCCCCGTCCCGATTTTTCACATTTGCTATCTGGTCACTCTAGTTATCACAGAGAGGAGTAAGGCTTGAGTCTGATTCCTAGCTCTGTCCCAGACTGGTGTCTCAAGTCATGTCACGCCTCTGTGCCTCAGTTTCCCTATCTGCAAAATTGTGGGGGACAGTAATAATCATCTGCCTCACAATAGGGAGAGTGAGACGAACTGCATTAATGGTTGTAAAGTTCATCTGTGGAAGATGCTATGGCAGGGCACAGTAATTATCATTGTGAGATCCCACTTTTAACAGGATGGGCTGGTCATGCCAAAGCCTACAGGATTCTGGCAGCAGCTCCTGTGGCTGTGTTTCTATCTCATACGTGAGAAAGGGAATTTTAAGTGTTATGGATTTTCCATTTTCTGCACTTCTCTTCTCTCCAGGGAGGGAGTGATTGATGTCTGGGGCAGGAGGAGAAGTAAAGACACTACGTTTCTTATATTGTAGCGAAGTTTTTCTGTCTTTGGCTGTGGAGAAGCACAGTGCTACAGGGGTGCTGTGCAGTTGGTATGCCATGCTGCAGATAAGATCTACAGTCTTTATTACAATGATTTGCTGGAGCTTCTAGTTGCTGAGATTAGGGCCCCATTGTGCTAGGCCCTGTACAAACACCTCATGAGAGGCAGCCCTAGCCCTGAACAGTTTACAAGCTAAACGGACAAGACAAATAAAGGCTGGAAGTGGTAAACAGAGGTATGGAAAGGTAGCGGGTATGTCTACATGAGAAATGCTGTTGCTACAGTGGATTACTTGCAAGTGTGCCGCTGTACTATAGACACTTACTTTTGTGATGGAAGGAGTTCTTCCATCCCGGAGGTCAATCCACCTCTCTGAAAGGTGGCGGCTAGGTTGACAGTTGACCTAGTGCTGTCTACACTGGGGATTAGGTTGGTTTAACTATGTCTCTCAAGAGTGTGTGTTTTCACACCCCTGGGAGATGCAGGTGGGTTGATTTAACTTTCTAGTGCAGACCAGCCCTAAGAGATGTGACTTTCCCAAAGTCACACAGAATGTCAGTGGAAGAGCGAACATTAGAACTCAGGCCTTCTAATGCCCACTCCAGTGCCCTATTGACTACGATGCTGCCTTACTTTCCGGACCCCATGCCACTTAAGAACATAAGAATGTCCACACTGGGTCAGACCAAAGGTCCATCTAACCCAGTATCCTGTCTTCCGACAGTGGCCAATGCCAGGTGCTTCAGAGGGAATGAACAGGACAAGTAATCATCAAGTGATCCATCCCCTGTTGCCCATTCCCAGCTTCTGACAAACAGTGGCTAGGGACACCATCCCTGCCCATCCTGGCTAATAGCCATTGATAGACCATATCCTCCAAGAACTTATCTAGTTCTTTTTTGAACCCTGTTATAGTCTTACCCTTCACAACATCCTCTGGCAAAGAGTTCCACAGATTGACTGTGTGTTATGTGACGAAATACTTCCTTTTGTTTGTTTTAAACCTGCTGCCTATTAATGTCATTTGGGGACCCCTAGTTCATGTGTTATGAAAAGAAGTAAATAACACTTCCTTATTTACTTTCTCCACACCAGTCATGATTTTATAGACCTCTATCATATCCCCACTTTGTCATCTTTTTTTCAAGCTGAAAAATGTTGTCTTATTAATCTTTCCTCATATGACAGCCGTTCCATACCCCTAATCATTTTTGTTGCCCTTTTCTGAACCGTTTCCAATTCCAATATATCTTTTTTGAGATGGGGTGACCACATCTGCATGCAATATTCAAGATGTGGGCATACCATGGATTTATATAGAGGCAACACGATATTTTCTGTCTTATTATCTATTCCTTTCTTAATGATTCCCAACATTCTGTTCACTTTTTTGACTGCCGCTGCACATTGAGTGGATGTTTTCAGGGAACTATCCACAATGAATCCAAGATCTCTTTCTTGAGTGGTAACAGCTAATTTAAACTCCATCATTTTATATGCATAGTTGGGATTATGTTTTCTAATGTGCATTACTTTGCATTTATCCACATTGAATTTCATCTGCCATTTTGTTGCCCAGTCATCCAGTTTTATGAGATCCTTTTGTAGTTCTTCACAGTCTGCTTGGGACTTAACTATCTCGAGTAGTTTTATATCATCTGCAAATTTTACCACCTCACTGTTTACCCCTTCCAGATCATTTATGAATATGCTGAATAAGACTGGTCCCAGTACAGACCCCTGGAGGACACCACTTTTTACCTCTCTCCATGCTGAAAACTGACCATTTATTCCTACCCTTTGTTTCCTCTCTTTTAACCAGTTACTAAACCATGAGAGGACCTTCCCTCTTGTCCCGTGACAGCTTACTTTGCTTAAGAGCCTTTGGTGAGGTGCTTTGTCGAAGGCTTTCTGAAAATCTAAGTACACTATATCCACTGGATCCCCCTTGTCCATATGCTTGTTGACCCCCTCAGCCAAAATCTCTATCTGCAAAATTATCTTCTGCCTGCCTTAATATTTCCCCTCTACTGTTGCAGCTGACTATGGTATCCTCCTTCACTTCTCATCCTAAATGACCTAGTGTTGCCACATGATGTTAAACAGCTGCTGTGCTCCAGATAGCTACATTTCAGTGTATATAGTTAATTTCCAAAGCACACTGAGATCCTTCAAGAGAACAGGAAAGATGTGTAGGGACAGTAAATGATTGTTGGGATTACTCACAGAGGAAAATGACTCTCAGGTACCAAGGTTTGCCAGCAATCAAAACAACAACTTTTTTCCCTCTTTTCAACAAAATCTGACGCTGGCAGCTGTGGATCCGTACCGGTCTCCAGATTTCTCTGCAACTCCCAAGTTCCATGTTTTGTATATGACATCTCTGAATGCCATGTCCCTGGGGCATCAGGATTTGTGTTGATCAGAAGTGTCACAGGATAGCCTTACCTTTCTGAAGTCTGCTCTGAAGCTATTTCCAAGTCAAATTGGGAGGATCAACCTTCCGTCCTTGTGATCAAGAAAGACACAGAATATCAGAAGAGTTTTGGAAATACATGCTCAGGACCTTGGGCGCAAACAGACGCAATGAGATCAGAGCAAAACCCTCTGGAAAAGTTCCCCTCCTGTAATAGGTTTAAGGTTACAATAATAATAATGACAGCTGGAGTGCTTCGATAAGCAGGTGATAAGAGCACGGTAAATGATGTGGCAAAAAGTCAATCTAAAGAGTATATTGCTGGGGAGGCAGGCGGTGGGGGGGCGGGGAATAGGATTTCAGAAACTGTGAGTCTGAATCAGCTGATGGAATACAAAAGCTGCTTAAGTGGTAACTATTAGTTTGTCCTCAGGAAAACCAAAGGATATTTAATAGCAATGGTCATGGGGATAGTGCACTGGATTGGGATTCAGGTGACCCTAGCTTCTGTTTGCCAGAAGCTGGAGTGGATGATAGGAGATAGATCACTCAATGATTGCCTGTTTTGTTCAGTCCCTCTGAAGCATCTGGCAGTGGCCACTGTTGGAAGACAGGCTCCTGAACTAGATGGACCATTGGTTTGACCCACTGTTGCCATTCTTATGACCTGGGTTCTGTTCCAAGCTGTGCTATGGGACCTTGGGCAAATCACTTCCCCTTTCTGTGCATCTGCTCCCCTTCCTTCCTTCTTCTGTCTCGTCTATTGAGACTGTTAGCTCTTCAGGGCAGGGGCTTTCTCTCCTTATGTGTTTCATAGCACCTAGCACAATGGGGCCCTGATCTCAGTTGGGCCCTCTAAGCCCTACTGTAATAATACTTAGCTCTTATATACCATTTTTGATCCATCGGTCTCAAAGTGCTTTATAAAGGCTGATGTATCATCCTTGCTATCCCAGAGGGAAACTGAGGTTCAGAGAGGAGAAGTGGCTTATCTGAGGTCACCTAGCAGGTCAGAGCCAGGAGCAGAACCCAGGGCTCCTAAGTCCCAGTCCAGTGCATTAGCCACACTGCTTGCATGGTTGCTGCTATGCCCTGTGCTCATTGGCCCTCATTTTTTTAAATCAACTGGCCTGGGAAGATGTTGAATTTCCCATCAGTGGGAGCCAGGAAAGGTGACACTCAGAAACTGACTATGAGAGGGGCTGAGTATGCAGTCTGTGGGAGCTGTGGTACTCAGCACCTCTCACACTCAGTAATAATATAAAGAACTAGCATCCTGTTTGGACAACTATGTAGCTGTAGCTAAAACTTCCCCTATGTCCTAGGGATTGGGATGAACCTGAGCCTATTTGGTCACCATTTGGGAGGAACCTGGGATGGAGGCTTGGTGGGATTCAGGTATGCCAGAGTCAGCGGGAGGAGCCGAGAAGGGAACGCCCTTGGACATTACCCAGTGGTTTCCATCTGTCCCTTACAATAAATCTAAAAGACCCTGTAGAAACTCAATCTTATCTTCTACGGTGCTTTCCCAGACCTCAGATACCTTTTGTAGTCCCTAACATCCACCTTCCCTGCACTGGTGTGGGGCAAGGAACTCACAGGGGGCAATGGTATGGCCTGTCTCCCTGCTGGAGGTAGACTCTGTGGGCATTCTAGCATTGAGACTTCAAGAGCTCTTGATCCTCATGCTTCAGAGTATAAACTGATCATCAGCGGATGGACTCAAGGGTCATGGCACAATCTGCCCAGGAATCTTTGCCTTCTATCAGGGATTTGTCACTTCAGGAGGCAGGAAACAAGTTTGGATGGACCCGTGAGCAGATGTGTCATGGGAAATCCTATGGAATGCCTGTGCAAAGGTGTAGGTTGCTTTCCAAGTGTCAGGAAGGGGAGAGGGGTGAGTGTCAATGGATATATGTTACTTTATGGCAGTTGAGGATCTGGCCCATAAACGCCAATGATGCCAGAATGGCTGGATACTATTAACCCCCTGCCCCAACATGGTAGGCCTCTCTCCCTTGTTTTTCTTTCTGAACTAAGGCCCACAACCATGACAAATGTTGGCTTTGTCTTGAGACCAAATGGTGTAGTTAAAGCCTGGAACGTGATGGGTGTTTACACCATGGGGGGGAGGGGGAGGGTATAAACACATAGTGAGTAAAATGAATAGTTTTGTTTGCTCTGCTCCTTCTAATTTAATAGCTTCTGGGTGAGCAATTACTCTCTGTAATAAGAGCAAATAAGCAGCGTTAGGCTAATTGGTTGAGTGTTACTGCACTTTGTGTTGCATAACGCAACATTAGGACCTCAGCACTTACCCTTAAAAGGTGCCTTTCTCCTCTGGTCTCAAAGGATGGAAAGCCTGTCTCCTGCTGTTTAGTGTACGTTACGCGTTCTCTCATCCTGTAGGTAAGCCACAGAGGAAAGCTGCCTGCTGTTGTTCTGAGCTAACACACAGTCTCTTAGCTTCAGTGGCAGAGGTATTTTCTGAAGGTCCCAGGTTGCTACAAGAAAGCAGGAAACTCTCTTGCTTTCCCAAAACATCTCTCTTCCTCCTAGCCAATGGGGCAGTGCAATAGCTGAGGGTAAGAAGAATAGTCATTAGAGGTGGGACAGAGAAGCACAGTTGAGCTCTGGCTTGGGACTTTCTCAAAGGCTTTGGGAGGGTGGTTGGCTGGAGCTGGGCTTTTGGGTTGGCCCATTGTAGAGAAGGGCCCCGCTGTGATGCTTGGATCTCAGCTTCTTTGGAGTTTGGATCTGGGTTTCCTCACACTGGAATGTGGCAATGTTGGAAAGGTCACACTGTCCCAAGAGGACCTGACACAGCAAGTTGAGGGAAGAATCACAATAACTTCCAGTGCAACAACAACAAAAGACACAGCCTCTCAAAATGATAAAGGGACATAAGGATAGCACCGTATTCTGGGGCATGCACAGGGGATGAAAATTCTAGAGACTCAAGTCCCCTCTAAAGAAGGCTCTGGCACATATCTGCTCAAAGTCAGACCTCTGCCATCTGCGTTCTCAAGGTCAAAAGCTTCAGCCCTAACCTGACAGCCCCAAAGACCTCCAGTAGATCACCCCTCCCCCCATTTTAAAGGCTGGAATACTAATGATATAACTTTGAATAGCATTTTTGGGCTGACCACTGCATTTGAGGAGCATGGGCATTGCTGACTCTGAAGCCTGATTGATAGATGGGTGTATTGATTAATCTCTGAGATTGCAGTGATTAAAGATTCTGTCTCCTGGGGGCTACAACATTATGACTATTAAACATTTCCAGTTTATTACAATTCCCTTTATGAACAAATTCACTAAACAGATAAACAATCCCACCAACACTAAAATACAACAGACAGAGAGGTAGTGCAAAGTATTTAGCTGTATCACCTGCCTCCTGCTGGGGACCGTGGAGCGTTAGTCACTATCATCTTCATCATCACTATCATTGTGTGGTTGTCATCCTGGCATCTCCCCGTGTGTTTCCCCCCAGCACATAGGCCAGCAACACCTTTTATCCTGAGTTACGCTTATGCCTGCCAAGTCTCATACATACATATAAGGGTGTCAACCCCTTTTTCCTTATTTGCACTTCCACATCCCATAAATTTTGGCATGTGTGACATTCCCCTCTGGTGTTATCTGGACCGGTGATCTGTTAGGTCACCCCAATCCTTGACTCTGGGAGCCAGCTTTACCCTGCTCTGCTGTGAGAACCCCCACTCTTGGGCTGTTCATGCACAGCCTCTGGCATGTAAGCTGCTCCCTGGATTGTGCAACTGAATGACACTAGCCAATATCTCCAGTCCTAGACACAACCCTAGGAACCTCCATCTTGCAGTGTCCAATTATGCCCGCTGGACGCTGTAAGCTTATATGAGTTCATCAATTTAACAAAGAAATTGATATGTACCAGGCTTGTTATCCCAACGGCAGTCTCTGACACGCTTCAAACCAAACGTATTGCTTCAGGTAGAATAAACAAACAGATTTATTAACTACAAAGATAGATTTTAAATGATTATAAGTCAAAGCATAACCAGTCAGATTTGGTCAAATGAAATAAAAGCAAAACGCATTCTAAGCTGATCTTAACACTTTCAATGCCCTTACAAGCTTAGGTGCTTCTCACCACAGGCTGGCTTCGCACCACAGGTGCTTCTCACCACAGCCAGGCTCTCCCCTTTGATCAGCGCTTCGGTCACGTGGTGGTGATGTCTGTAGATGGAGGGGGAAGACAGAGAAAGAGCATGGCAAAGTTTCTCCCTTTTATCATGTTCTTTCTTCCCTCTTGGCTTTGCCCCCCCCTTCAGAGTCAGGTGAGCATTACCTCATCGCAGTCCCAAACTGACCAAAGGAAGGGGGGGGACTCACTCGAGAGTCCAACAGATCCTTTGTTGTTGCCTAGGCCCTTGTCCTTTGTTCCTGTGAGGCTGGGCTGGGTTTGTCCCATAGATGCCCTGATGAGGTGTGAACTGCCCCTCTGCTTTTGGAGAGTTTTTTCCTGGGCTTGCTTTAAGTCATGAGGATACATTTTCAGCCTCATAACTATTTACATGAAATTATAACCTGTAACATTACTATAACATTATTGTAACAATTATTGTAATAATTACTATAACATCACTATAACAACAATGCTGAGTGCATCATGAGGCTTCCGAGGACACCCAACATGACAAACTTTGCATTAGATACCTAAGGATGAACATGGGGGTGCTGGGTGTTCCCTCGAGGTACACAATGTCACAGCATTCCCTGAGCTTCACAGGTCATCCTCTTATTTCCCCTTATTATCATTAGTATCTATGTAAACAAGTGCCCCTGGCCGCCTGTGGTTACTGCAGAATTTCCTGTGAGGTGTCTTGGACTCTAGACGAGTACATTATGGCATATTTTCCTGAACACCAAACACTGGCACATTCTTTACAGTAATCTTATAACTTTACTGGTACAGGGTAACTCCTGGGTCACTTCCTCATGTCAGTCTTTCTTTAGGCCTACTGTCTAAGTGGCTTAGCCGAAACCTTACAGGCCTCAGCTTGTAGGCCTTGCATTACTTTACTTATGTACCCAGTACAAACATTACTCATAAATGCTTATCAGCCTCATACTCATATCATACTATCCTACTTCAATCTATCATCACACATTAATTAATTATAATTAACCACAACAATAAATCCCTCTAGCAGATTGGCTACGGCTTCCAAGAGGGACACCCAAGGAGCAGTCCTGCTCCTCCTGTTCTACAGTAGATGTACTTCACTAGTGATTTTCCAAGGCAGCCTCAAATAAAACACTGATAATAACGCAGCCAAGAGATCGCCAGGCATGGACCACCATGGTGCAGTTCACAACCAGGAGGAAAAAGCACCTTTCAACTGTGCCAAAGTACTGGAATAAAAACTGTTACAGAGCCTTCTTAGGGTGACCACCTGTCCCGAATTGGGCAGGACAGTCCTGAAATGCATAGTTCAAGTCCCAGTCCTGGGCTGAATGACTCTGGGACAGCATTTTTCCCGGATTCCTGGCAGTGCCACTCCACGCTTGCCCAAGGCTCGGGGTGGCACTAGCCACTTCATGGGCTCGGGGTGTGTGGGCTGAGGTGGGCCTTAGGCCCCTCTTGCCATGTGGCCCTGCTCCCTGCTTCTCCTCTCCCCACTAGGCCCTGCCCCATAGCCAGTCCAGAAGCTGGAACTGGGCCATGGTAAGAGTTGCCCAGGGAGCCTGAACCACTGTGGGGAGCCCCAGACCCTCCATCTTCCCTGGGCGCTGCATCCTGGGGGGCAGGGACATGGGCTGGGGGCTGCTCTCAGGCACCCCATCCCCCACCCAGGGCAGGTGGAGGGGCTGGGGCTCCCCACAGAGGCCTGGACTACCTGGGTGGCTCTTTGGCTTTGGCTTCTGGGCTAGCCAGGGGGCAGGGCCTTGGGGTGGGAGGGAAAAAGGAACATGGGGTGGGGGTATCAGGGGGGAAGAGGAGGAGCAGGTGACGAGGCTCCTGCATGTGTCCCGCTTTTGCCTTTTGAAAAGGTGGTGACCCTAAGCCTTCCTGTTTCCTTAGCAATGTGTGCAGTGTCCTAAAAGTCAGCAGCTATTGACTGATGTGCATAGCTAAAGAGCTATTATAGCTGTTTTCTATGTAGTGTGCCTTTAAATTTCTACAGCATCTATCAGCTTCTCAGTTGGAAGATCTATTCTGGAGGAAAAGTTCAATTCAAGATGGCTGCTTCTACAGAGTGAGTCACACCCGCTTTGCACCTCCCCCTTGGAGACTTTACATTCATTCTTTCTTGTTTTTGTGTTCTCCTTCATTTAAAATAAAAGTCATCCTGATTGAAAGGATGCAGTTATGCTTTGTGTATGGGAAGTATGGCCTTGCAAAGTGCATGCTTCTGAGAAAAAGGATTTATAAATCTGGAAGGAAAACATTTTAGACTCAATAACATTTTCTATTGTACAGCTAGAGTACAGTTTTAAATGGTCATAAATGCTCTCATTTTCAGCCAAGTTGAAATCAAGTCTAGGTTAAAACTATTTGTTTTGTTTATTATTTGATGGACATCATCATTGGAACCAATTGAAAAATGGTAAGTATTATCTGGGAGAAAATAGAAAATAAATGTTGGGGGGTGGGGTGGAAAGTTGAAAGTTTTCATGGACCTTTTTCTGTTTTTGATTAAATGGAAAAAAACCCAGTTTCTGTTCAATTTTTTGACAATTTGGAAAATTTCAACTGAAACAAGCCTCTTTCTTTTTGGGACAAAAAGCCATTTTTTCATCAAAAAATTGACACACGTTTTGATCTACTGTAGATGCTGCCTTTTGTCAAATAATTAAGTTGATGAGCTGGATTTTCTGGCACTTGACCAGCCATTTGCAGACAGCCACCGAACAGAGAAAAGGGCTAAATTATTACAGCTACTATAATGCCCTCTTGGCTACTTACTCACCCCCCTTCCCTTCCTGCATCAGAACTTTTGACTCCTAATGTAACAGAAATAAGACTAATTCACTGTTTGCTGTGCTTCGTTTGCCTGACTCAAAGCATGTGACAACAGGGATGTTGGATGGCTTATAACTATCATACCAATGTCCCAACTAGTTAATTAAACATTAATGCCCCAGATCCTCAAAGGAATTTAGGTGCTGAACTCCCATTGAAATCAATGGGAGTTTGGCACCTAAATACCTTTGATAATCAGGATCAAAGTCCTTTTATTTATGGCCTAGTGGATAGAGCCCTGGACTGGGACCCTGGAGACCTGGGGTCTACCCCAGTTTCTGCAGTTGGCCTGCTGTGTGATCTTGGGCAAGTCACTTCCTTCTGTGTGCAGCTCAGTTTCCCCATCTCTCGTAGCCTTTAAGGCCAAAAGGGACTATCATGATTATCTAGTTTGATCTCCTGAGCAATGCAGGCCACAGACCCTCTCCCATCCACTCCTGTAATAGACCCCTAACCTCTGCTGAGTTATCGACATCCTCAAATCATGGTTTAAAGACTTCAAATTACAGAGAATCCACCATTTGCTCCAGTTCAAACCAGCAAGTGACCCAGGCCCCATGCTGCAGAGGAAGGCAAAAAATCCTAGGGTCTCTGCCAATCTGACAAGTGGGAAAATTCCTTCCCAACACCAAATATGGTGATCAGTTAGACCCTGAACAGGTGGGTGAGACACCCAGCCAGACCCCTGGGAAAGAATTCACTGATGTAACTCGGAGCCCTCCCCATTTAGTGTCCCATCACCAGCGACTGGAGATATTTGCTACTAGCAGTTGCGGATAGGCCATATGCCGTTGTAGGCAATCTCATCATACCATGCCCTCCATAAACTTATCAAGCTCAGTCTCATTGGCAGCAGGTGGAGCCCCCCTTCAGGGAGGCTAGCTCCCGGCTCCGCCCATTCCCCCGCCCATTCCCCCGCGACTGTCACCTGATGTGCTGAGACTACCTCTGAGCCCGTTTTCTCTGCCAGTTTGGGCCTCCAGAACCCTGCCTTGTTGAGCCAGACACGCCAGTCTGCTCCAACACAGACCCAGGGTCTGAACCACATGCCCCAAAGCTGCAAACTTAACTGAAAACAGCTTAAGAAGCGTTCCTGTCTTTAACACTCAGATGCCCAACTCCCAATGGGATCCAAACCACAAATTAATCCGTTTTACTCTGTATAAAGCTTATACAGGGTAAACTCATAAATTGTCCGCCTTCTATAACACTGATAGAGAGATATGCACAGCTGTTTGCTCCCCCAGGTTTTAATTACTTACTCTAGGTTAATTAATAAGCAAAAGTGATTTTATTAAGTATAAAAAGTGCCTAATACATTAAGAAACTGATTACAGATAAAATCTCACCCTCAGAGATGTTCCAATAAGCTTCTTTCACAGACTGGACTCCTTCCTAGTCTGGGCCCAATCCTTTCTCCTGGTGCAGTTCTTGTTAGCTCCAGCTGAAGTGGTAACTAGGGGATTTCTCATGACTGGAACCTCCTTTGTTCTATTCCACCCCCTTATATAGCTTTGGCACAAGGTGGGAATCTTTTGTCTCTCTGGGTCCCCACCCCTCCTTCTAAATGGAAAAGCTGGATTCCAGTACCAGGTGACATGGTCACATGTCCTGGGAGACCCCAAGCCTTCATTCTTCCTGGCCTGACTCACAGGAAGCCTTGCAAGTAAACAGAGCCATTTACAACCAGTTGTCCTAGTTGATGGGAGCCATCATGATTCCAAACCACCATTAATGGCCCAAACTTCACATAATTACAATAGGACCTGTCATAGGTTTCACCCCCACTCTGAACTTTAGGGTACAAATGTGGGGACCTGCATGGGAACTCATAAGCTTAATTACCAGCTTAGATCAGTATGCTGCCACCACCCAAATATTGGAGTCATTTGGGAAACTCTGTCTTCTCCCCCAAAAACCTTTCCCTCCCAAGTACTATAACCCTTCCCTGGGTAGTTTTGAGAGACTCCTCCACCAATTCCCTGGTGAACACCGATCCAAAAATCCTTGGATCTTAAAACAAGGAGAAATTAACCATCCCCCCTCCTTTTCCCCACCAATTCCTGGTGAGCCCAGATCCAACTCCCTTGGATCTTAAAACAAGGAAAAATCAATCAGGTCTCTAAAAAGAAGGCTTTTAATTAAAGAAAAGAAAGGTAAAAGAAAAACCTCTGGGAGATAGCATACAAGCTGATCTCACAGACAACAGATTTAAAACACAGAGGATGTTCCCCTGGGCAAAACTCTTAGTACATCAAAAAATAGCCAATTTGATTATACCTATAATGCCCAAGACAGGTTACAAAAGAAAATAAACATAAGCTAATTCCTTCACTAAATACTCACTACCCTGTTTGATTCCTGATTCCTTTTCCTCTCCGGCCAGAACTGAAACTGACCCAAGACAAAGGGAACTCCCCTCCTTACTTTTTGAAACATCTTGTCCCCCCATTGGTTCCTTTGGTCAGGTGTCAGCTAGGCTAGGTGAACTTCTTAACCCTTTACAGGTAAAAGAGGCATTAACCCTTAACTATCTGTTTATGACAGGACCTCAGAGTTATAGTTCATATTTCTAGTTTCAGATACAAGAATGATACATTTATACAAATAGGATGACCACACTCAGTAGATTATAAGCTTTGTAATGATACCTTACAAGAGACCTTTTGCATGAAGCATAGTCCAGTTATATTATATTCCCACTCATTAGCATATTTTCATAAAATCATATGGAGCGCAACGTCACACACCCCATTCCCAAAGGATGCCCAAGCACCCCCCACCCCTTGGCCGAACTGGCCGGAGGCCTGAATGCCCCCCCTTGGCCAGAGGAACCCCAAGCCCCTCCTTCCCCCTGCCAGGAGGTGCCCCAGGCCCTGCCCTGCCTGGAGGAGCCCCGAGCCAGCTGCGCCACATGTCCCCAGACCCCATGCCATACACAGGGAAAAGCGTCTCGGACTCTCCTCCATAAGAAACTTTTGCTATGCCCCATGCAAGTTCCAGGGAGGCTGAGGAGGCAGTATTTGCTACTCAGCTTCCTGGGTTCATCAGTAATCTCTGGAGTCCAGGGAGATTGCTGATGAACCCAGGAAGCTGAATAGCATATTCAGCTGCCCTGGAACCTGCATGGGGCATAATAAAACATAATAGTAATGGAATAGATAATACGGAGTCTGTTTGGGCAACGGTCACTTTGGGGAAGAAAAATACTAGAGCCTCCCCTGGGATAGTGATCGGGGTGTGCTATAGACCGCCGGGATCTAGCCTGGAGATGGACAGAGAACTCTTTAATGTTTTTAAAGAGGTCAATACTGGTAGGAACTGTATGATCATGGGAGACTTTAACTTCCCGGATATAGATTGGGGAATAAACGCTAGTAATAATCATAGGGCTCAGCTTTTCCTAGATGTGATAGCTGATGAATTCCTTCACCAAATGGTTGCTGAACCGACGAGGGGGGATGCCATTTTAGATTTGGTTTTGGTGAGTAGTGAGGACCTCGTTGAGGAAATGGTTGTAGGGGACAACCTTGGCTCGAGTGATCATGAGCTAATCCGGTTCAAACTAAATGGAAAGATAAATAAAAATGCATCTGAGACTAAGGTTTATGATTTCAAGAGGGCTAACTTTACTAAATTAAGGCAGCTAGTTAAAAAAGTGGATTGGGCAAACATATTTAGAGATCTAAAGGCGGAAGAGGCGTGGGATTATTTTAGGTGGAGGTTGCAGGACCTCTCTGAGGCCTGTATCCCGAGAAAGGGAAAAAGGGTTGTAGGTAGCGGTTTTAGACCGGACTGGATGAGCAAGCGTCTCAGAGGGGTGATTAGGAAAAAACAGAAGGCGTATAAACAGTGGAAGATGGGAGGGATCAGCAAAGAAACCTACCTTATGGAGGTAAGAGGGTGTCGGGATGCGGTTAGAAAGGCCAAAAGCCAAGTGGAGATAGATCTCGCGAAGGGAATTAAAAACAATAGTAAAAGGTTTTTTAGCCATATAAATAGGAAGAAATCCAAGAAAGAAGAAGTGGGACCGCTTAAGAATGGAGACGGGGTGGAGATTAAGGATCATCTAGGCATGGCACAATATCTGAACGAATATTTTGCCTCGGTATTTAATGAGGCTACTGAAGGGCTTGGGAATAGTGGCGGCGTGAATGATGGGAATGAAGGAGGGGGGGTAGACATTACGGTATCCGAGGTACGAGCCAAACTTGAAAAGCTTAACGGCAGTAAATCGGGCGGTCCGGATGACCTTCATCCGAGAATATTAAAAGAATTGGCGAGTGAAATTGCGAGCCCGTTAGCGAAAATTTTTAATGAATCCCTAAACTCGGGGGTTGTACCGCTGGACTGGAGATTAGCTAATGTAGTTCCTATATTCAAGAAGGGGAAAAAAAGTGACCCGGGTAACTACAGGCCTGTTAGTTTAACGTCTGTAGTGTGCAAAGTCATGGAAAAAATATTGAAGGAGAGAGTACTTACGGACCTTGAGGTCGATGGCGTCTGGGACAAATTACAACATGGTTTTACGAAAGGTAGATCGTGCCAAACCAACCTGATCTCGTTCTTTGAGAAAGTAACAGATTTTTTAGATAAGGGCAATGCGGTGGATCTGATATATCTTGATTTCAGTAAGGCGTTTGATACGGTACCGCATGAAGAATTACTGCGTAAATTGGAAAGGATGGGGATCGAAATGAAATTCCGGAGGTGGATAAAGAACTGGTTAAAGGGGAGACTGCAGAGGGTCGTACTGAAAGGGGAGCTGTCGGGTTGGAGGGAGGTTACCAGNTCCCTTCTGATCTCAAGTTCTATGATTCTATGAAAACAAAAACTTCCCCTGCTAAACCCTGCAACCGGGGGTCCGGCAGCAGCGGCAGTGCCAGGGCGGCTGAGTCTCCCCTGGCCTATTATACCCCCCACCCATGCTCAGTCTTGAAGCCAGTTACGTTCTTTGCTCCCACTGGTCCCCTTGGAAGGCTATTCCAGAACTTCACTCCTCTGATGGTTAGAAACCTTGATCTAATTTCAAGCCTAAACTTATTGATGGCCAGTTTATATCCATTTGTTCTTGTGTCAACATTGGCCCTAACCTTAGATAACTCCTCTCCCTCCCTGATATTTATCCCTGTGATGTATTTATAGAGAGCAATCATATCTCCCCTCAGCCTTCGTTTTTTAGGCTAAACAAGCCAAGCTCCTTAAGTCTTCTCTCTTAAGGCAGGTTCTCCATTCCTCTGATCATCCTCTTAGCCCTTCTCTTTACCTGTTCCAGTCTGAATTAATCTTTCTTAAACATGGGAGACCAGAATTGCACACAGTATTCCAGCTGAGGTCTCATCCGTATCTTGTATAATGATACTAACGCTTCCCTATCTCTACTAGAAAAACCTCACCTGATGCATCCTATGATCACATTAGCCTTTTTCGTGGCTGCATGACATTGGTGGCTCATAGTCAACTTGTGATCAACCAATACACCCAGGTCTTTCTCCTCCTCTGTTGCTTCCAACTTGTAAGGCCCCAGATTATAGCAAAAATTCTTGTTGTTAGTCCCTAAATGCACTTTGCACCTTGCACTTTGCATTATTAAATTTCATCCCATTTTTGTTACTCCAATTTTCAAGGTTGTCCAAATCTTCTTTATGATATTCCGGTCCTCCTCCATATTGACAATACCTCCCAACTCAGTGTAATCAGCAAATTTTGTTTGCACACTCCTACTTTTTGTGTCAAGGTCATTAATCTGTAAAATGGGGATTGTGACGGGTTGGATCACAGAAACCCTGTTGGGGCTGCCAACTGATGTGCCAAGACTACTTCTGCCCCTGCTTTCCCTGTCAGCTTGGGACTCCAGCATCCTGTCTTGTTGAGCCAGACACGCCAGTCTGCTCCAACACAGACCCAGGGTCTGAACCACGTGTCCCAAAGCTGCAGACTTAACTGAAAGCAACTTAAGTAGTGTTCCTGTCTTTAACACTCAGATGCCCAACTCCCAATGGGGTCCAAACCCCAAATAAATCCGTTTTACCCTGTATAAAGCTTATACAGGGTAAAATAATAAATTGTTCGCCCTCTATAATACTGATTGAGAGATATACACAGCTGTTTGCCCCCGCCAGGTATTAATACATACTCTGGGTTAATGAATAAGTAAAAAGTGATTTTATTAAATACAGAAAGTAGGATTTAAGTGGTTCCAAGTAATAACAGACAGAACAAAGTGAATTACCAAGTAAAATAAAATAAAACACGCAAGTCTATGCCTAGTACAGTAATAAAACTGAATACTGATAAAATCTCACCCTCCGAGATCATAGTATCACAGAATATTAGGGTTGGAAGGGACCTCAGGAGGTCATCTAGTCCAACCCCCTGCTCAAAGCAGGACTAATCCCCAGACAGATTTTTACCCCAGTTCCCTAAATGGCCTCACAACCCTGGGTTTAGCAGGCCAATGCTCAAACCACTGAGCTATCCCTCCCCCCAATAAGTTTCTTTCACAGACTGGACGCCCTCCTAGTCTGGGTACAATCCTTTCCCCTGGTACAGCCCTTGTTCCAGCTCAGGTGGTAGCTAGGGGATTTCTCATGATGGCCTCCCCCTTTGTTCTGTCCCACCCACTTATATATCTTTTGCATAAGGTGGGAATCCTTTGTCTCTCTGCGTTCCCACCCTCCTTCTCAATGGAAAAACACCAAGTTAAAGATGGATTCCAGTTCAGGTGACATGATCACATCACTGTACGACTTCATGACCCACTTGCCAGCACACACATAAACAGGAAGACTTACAAGTAAAATAGAGCCATCTACAGTCAATCGTCCTGGTTAATGGGAGCCATTAAGATTCCAAACCACCATTAATGGCCCACACTTTGCATAACGACAATGGGACCTCAGAGTTATATTTCATATTTCTAGTTTCAGATACAAGAGTGATACATTTATACAAATAGGATGACCACACTCAGTAGATTATAAGTTTTGTAATGATACCTTACAAGAGACCTTTTGCATGAAGCATATTTTAATTACATTATATTCACACTCATCAGCATACTTTCATAAAATCATATAGAGTGCAACATCACACGGATAATAATGATACTTACGTCTTTTGAGATCTATCCAGGAAAAGCGCTAGGTATAATTATTTATTCTGCCCTTCCCAAATCGGGGGGGGGGGGGGCAAAACGACAATGAAGAACGAATTAAAAACATGTAACACGGTCATAAACGTCAATAACTAAAGTAGCTTGGTTCAAAAATTAGTTACTGAGGCCTAGATCCTCAAGGTATTTAGGCTCCTAACTTCCACTGAAATCAATGGGAGTTGGGAGCTTACATACCTTGAAGATCTGGGCCTTACTTTCTAGGCCCTGTCTCCTCACTGACCTTCTCTTTACCCAAATTATTTCAATTTCTTGTTACTGGAATGGTTAACTATCCCAGCTCATAGCAGCAGCTGGTTCCCAGCTTTGGGTCCAGACCTCAAGGCACATGGGAAAGGAAGAAGCTGAGGTGTGACAAAGTGGGAAGTTTTCTTAATATTTTGTATGAATACTGTGTGTTTCCCCTATGTGCTGAATGTTTAACAAGGTGGTGAGAAAAGGTGGTTTATTATTGAAAGATGATCAGGTGTGACTGCCACCTAGCATGGATGGTGGCTATAAGAGGCTTGGGGAGGCAAGAAATACCAGATGCAGTGTACCTCTCTTTGGAGACATGCCGGCCCTCCACCTTTGGAGATCCACCACCAGAACCTCCCGAGAAGTGTGGGGGCCACTGGCGCCCAGACTGTGGCCCCACCTGCACTCCACCTCTAGGCCCCACCCCTGTTTGGCCTCTTCCCCTGTGGCCCCACTCTCGCTCCACCTCTTCCCACCCCTGCTCCGCCTCTTCCCCTGAGGCCCCCCACTCCCACAGCTTGCTCCCCCCCACCTTCACTCACTCATTTTCACTGGGTTGGAGCAGGGAGTTGTGGTGCAGGAGGGGGTGAGGGCTCTGGGGTGGGGCCAGGGATGAGGGGTTTGGGGTGCAGGCTGGGGCCAAGGGGTTCTGGAGAGCTCTCCAGGCTGAGGCAGGGGGTTGGCGTGTGAGAGGGGATATGGGCTCTGGTCTGGGGGTGCAGGCTCTGGGGTGGGGCCATAAATGAGGGGTTGAGGTTGTGGAAGGGGGTTCTGGGCAGTGGGTTGGGGTGCAGGCGGGGTGAAGGGTCCAGCTGGGAATGCGGGCTCTGGGGTGGGGCCAGGGATGAGGGGTTTGAGGTATAGGAGGGGGCTCCGGGCTGTAGCTGAGGGATTCGGTGTGCGGAAGGGGTCTCAGGGCTGGGACAGGAGGTTGGGGCGCAGGGTGCAGGCTCTGGGTGGCGCTTACCTCGGGCGGCTTCCTGGAAGTGGCGACATGTCCCTTGGCTCCTATGCAGACGCATGGCCAGGCAGCTCTGTGTGCTGCCTCCACTTGCAGGTTCAGCCTCCACAGCGCCCATTGTCTGCAGTTCCCAGCCAATGGGAGCTGCAGAGCTGGCGCTCAGGGTTGGGATCGCGCATGGAGCCCCCATGGTCACCCTTCCACCTAGGAGCCAAGGGACATGTCGCCATTTCTTGGGAGCTTCACGGAGCCAGACAGTCCCACGCCAACCGGACTTTTAACGGCCCAGTGAGCAGTGCTGACCGGAGCCACCAGGGTCCCTTTTTGACCGGGTGTTCCGGTTGCGAACTGGACATCTGGCAAGCCTATTCCAGAGCCGTGTGAGAGCACTGGACCTGTAGAGCCGTGACATGAGGTAACCTCCCAGGTACTCAATTGCCCTTGTCCTCAGGGAGTGATCACTGAAATGCTTTGCAGCCTTAACTGCAGTGTTTCCTATGGAGCTAATGTACGCCATATATAAAGCAGGGACTTTCATAGTTGTGGAGATGCTGGAAGCTGCTGGTTTATCCTGTACTAATCTGGATCCCCTTTATTATTGAAAGCATTTGTGTTTGCTGATCAGTATTCTCCCTTACAATTCAGTGGCTGCTTCATAATCCCCCAGCAAGAGTGTAATCCTCCTTTTCATCATACGGCCGCAGAAAGATGAATGGCTAAGCCTCATCCCTTTTCCAGACCCACCACACACTTCTGCAGAGAACCAGGGGCAGAAATTAGAGATGCCGGCAGGCTAAGTCCCTCCAGCGTAGCAAAGCAGGCAATGCTACACTGCCAGCCATGCAGAACTCATGTGGCCCAAACAGCAAGAGGGTCCTCTGAGAGCTCCTGGCCTCTCAATCCCCTCCCCAACATCTCGCAGTATAATACAGGATCTGACCGAAAGGCCACTGAAGTCGTGAAAAGGCTCCCATGGCCAAATCCTAAAGTTATTAGGTGCCTAAAGATGAAATCAAAGGATTTAGGCACCTAACCTACTGCTGACAATCCCATTGACCTCCTGCATCTTTAAGCAGCTTTGAAAATCTGTCCCCCACTGACTGCTTCAGTGGGCTTTTAATCAGCCTCTCAGTCATTCAAGCAACAGGCTGAAGATCTGGGTCCCATTCCTGGCTTGCTTCGTCACTCTGGGGAAGTGACTGCCCTGCCTTGTGCCTCAGTTTCCCCAGATGTAAAGCCGGGGTGATAATAGCCAAGAGGAAGGAGGGACCATGAGGAAGATCAAGCACAGTGAGCTCCTCAGATGATAAAGTCACTACAGAAGGGTAAAGTATCATTATTCTCCTTCATGCCCCCAAACTTCTCCCCAATCTGCCTGACTTCCCCCTTTGAGTTCAATGTGCAAAAAGCCTTAGAAGCCTGACATCCACTGATTGCAATGGCCTGTTCCATGGAGCCTGTCTCCTCACACCTCCCCTGCCCCCATCCAGTGCCAGCCCTAGACCAAATGACACCCCAGGCAAGGAGCATCTTTGGTACTTCCCCCCCCTTTGTTAAACTTTTGAATATCTTATTTTTATGGCATTTGTAGCCCATTTCACAGCTTTAATGCACAATTTGCATGCATGATTTATCCCTGTCATATAGATAAATTTGCAGGCTAGGATCTGTAAATCTGCAAGCCCGGTGCTCCACCACCACCAAGCCCAGCACCCCATGCGGTCCCCTGGGTCCCCTGCCCACCTCCCTCCTACTCTCCTTCCTTTCCACAGGCGAGGAGGAGGCAGGCTCCTGGCTTTGAGAGTAGACGGCCCTGAGCCCCTATTGGCCATTCAAGCCAAATGCACTGGCTCTACTGGAGGGGTGAAAGCGTTTTGCTGGGGGAGAAGGGGGAATTAAGCCTGAGGGTTAATTAAAAACCCAGAAAAGAGACAAGAGTGGGAGAAGAGAAGCCGAGTACTGGGCACTGCATCCTGCCCCTTTCTTCTGCCATGGCCCCAAAGAGCTGGGCTGCAGGGACGCTTTAAGAAGCGAGAGAAGAGCAGGAGTGAACGTTATCAGGGACGGGCAGCAAAGGTTAATTGCAGAGCTGCCTGGATGGCTGCAGAAAGGGAGGGAGAATAATTTAAAGCAATGTAGAATAATAAAGATGATGAGCAAAGAAAAACCCTCCTGGAGTCCCCTTCAGGAGCAAGAGTCTTGGCTCTGCTCCAGGCTGACAAAATATTAATGACCCCGGGCTGGGACTCAGCCTCTTTGGTGTCAGGCACCTTTATCTGTGACTGCGCAGGTCCAGTGTGTGACGACTGGGGGGGGGGCTGCATTCCCCCTCACCCCCAGACTGTGGGGCTAGGTGCTGCGGGTGATGCCAGTGGCATGGGGAAGCATCACAAGGCTGTTGCCGTGTTTGGAGAGTTAGGCGTGCCTTGTGAAGGCCTAACTCCTAAAGGGGGTGCTCTTTAGCATCTAATGGCCTGTCTGCACTTGCTGATACCGAGGTTGGGAATCAACTAAGGGCTCACCCGCAACACCATGCTGGCTGCTAGGGGGCATGCTGGGCATGACGACTCAGGGGAACTTGGTTAGCTTGTGGAAGGAGGGTTGGCTAGAGTGGGTTAAATTCAGCCCTATTCACAGGCCCAGCCTGAGGTGACAGCTTCTCTCTGTCTGCACTCTGCACCAAGCCAAGTGCCAAGTTTCACCCTTTTGGAAATAGTTTCATTTTTTGATGAGAAATGCCTTTGTTTCAAAGTTTTAGTTCATTTTTACTAAAAGTTAAAAAAAATTAAGGTGAAAAACAAAACAAAATGTTTAAAAATCATCAAAACGCAGATGTTTCCATTGACCCAAGCTGAAGGCTGTCTTCACCAGCTGATAATTCAAGTTTCGAAGGTTGACTTTTTGTCTTGATTTGGGCTGGGGAAAAATATTGAAATCTCAAAAAATCTCATGGGATGGGAAAACCATTTTGAGCCCCGCTCTTTGGGTAACCCACCCCCACTCAGCAGTGCTCTGTCCCTACCTAGTGGTGGCTGGGCCACATCCTACCCCGGCCACAGCATTACATGAGCCATACACAGACCTGGCTAAAACAAAATTCTCTGGAGTGCACGTGGGAACCCCAGGGCCTCCCACCCACTTCTGCCACACTTCCTGGGGTCCTTGGGAGGAGCAGCCCTGCCAGCATTGCAGGAGTTCTGGGCTAGTAGCAGTGACAGCTATCAGCTTGGAGCTACTGTGTGTGTTAGTTATTGCCTTATTTTTAGGGATTCTCTGGTTTGATGTGCATGATCTAAACCAAAGCCTGAATAATCCATCATCCAAAGGGATGCCTGTGCATGCGTGTGTGCAATAATACAGTAGGTCCTTGAGGCTCAGCATTGATCAGAAAGAGCATGTTGTTAGATGCTACCGGTGGGGTGCTCTGCTTTCTCCTATGTTGATATCACTCGGCTGCGTGCATGTGTTCCCTCTGTGTGCTGCCCCAGCTCTGCGCAGATAGCTGACCCAGCAGACCCGAAGAGAACCCCCAATAACCACAGAGTCTAGTAAGATGCAAAGTCACGTTGACTAGGTTTATTCCGACCTTGGACACAATTGCAGTTCCCCGTAGATTACTTAGTCTACCGGGCATACTACAAGAAAGTGCCTCTTGGCAATGGACCCGGCTCAGTGGTGGGACTTTCCACTGCCCCCATGGCCGGACAAAGACACCACCCCAGGGATACATTCTTATACACAGGTACAAACAAGTTACACATCACTCCTGACGTATTGAGGTGCAACCCCTCTACGTAGCAAGGTACAACCCCACTACGTAGTGTGAAAGTAGAATACATTATATTGTAAAAATAGAATAGATTAAAGAAATGCTGTATGTTCCTTTAAGCAGGAATGAGGAATGTTGAAATATAGTTGTCAGGAAGAGAAACATTAAGATATAGAACAATGACTCGCACCTAAGCTAATGGTGGGACATTAGCAGAAAATTGCTAAGAGTTAATAAGGAAATAAAATGTGTGTCTGGCCCCAGGAAAACTTATCAGCTTTGCTTCCTTTGTTTTCTTGTTAAGTTCACCCCCCTTTTTATCTGTATAAATAAGACAGTCTGAGTCTTATATGGTGCTCACATTATCTGGTTGTATTAGCACAGCGCTGCGCTAATAAAACAGAGTGGTCGGACAAATCGTGAGTCCTGTTTCTAACTTTGACAATTTGGAGGTTCCACCGAGATGGCAACCGTCTTCACTGGGGCTGTGTGATTCCTGACTGTTTTTGTAGGACGACCGTGGCAGCCGGCACCTGGGCATTTGGCCCGAGCGGTCCTCCTCCTGAACAGAAGGGCGCACGACCACAGTGAGGTCTACGCCATCGAACTTGTTGGTTCCCACTCTGTTCTGGTAGGGATCCCGGGATCTGACATCAGGAATCTGGTCAGGTAATTATTTCTGTGTTTTGTCCGGACTGAGGACTGTCCTGTCTCTGTGTCTATCTGTCCTCCTGTGGAGTGTTTGAGTCTGGGTGCCGTCTCCGTCCGGGGATCGGCCGACCAAGGGGTTCCTGTCCCCGCGGTCTGAGTGAGTGAAATCTGCACAATCGCAGCCGCACCGCACCTTGGGTGAAACCCTTGGTGTGAAAGCAAGGGCGACTGAGGCAGTAGCCTGTGGGCTCCTTTTGTGTGTTGCACCGGGCATCGCTCTGACGAACCCGAATTTCCTTCTTGTGTGATTGGTGTGTGTAAAGTCCTCCTGTATGGGTAACCAGACGTCTAAGTCGGGACAGTTCCCTAAAGGAACGCCGGCTCATTTTATGTATTTTAGGAAGGGTCCGGACTCCTGTAAATTTCTGGAAAAATGGTCTAGGCTAACTCAGGGAGATCCCAAAACTCAGTGGCCACTGTTAGGATCTTGGGACAAAGACCGAGTGGACGTCTTAAAAGACAAACTCGGCCAACCTAAAACTAAATTGGCCAGAGGAGAGGTTGATTGTTTCATGCAGTGGTGGGAAGAGGCAAATCGTAGGTGGACAGAATCGAAACTCGCCTCTCTCAAAGATTCAAATGATAAGTTAAAAGCTTTATTGGAAACCTCCTCTCCCACCACCAGACCGAGCGCTCCCCTTTACCCCGTTCTCCGAGCAGATCCCCCTTCATACTCCTGTCTCTCTGTGAAAAAAGATGAAGAAAACTCCTTGTTAGATTCTGGGGACGATGATGAGGAAGACGCATTAATTGGCTTGGCAGCCTTGCGTCGAATCAATAGACGGTCACCAGATTCCTCAGCTCAGGAACAATTTCCAGAGATCTCCGGTTCAGACCCGTCCGGATCGTCCGATACCGCCCAGGCCTATTCCTCCGGTACCGCTCAGGCCAGTAAAGAAAAGCCCTTTATTCCCCTGAAGCCCTCCAGTCTGCTTGACTCCTCTGCTTTGTCTTATACATGCAAAGATAGCCTGGATAAGGATTGGGCCCGTTGCTTGCGCTCTAGCTCTAAAACTGTCCAGGCTCCCCTCCGAATCCTGCACACTGGGGGCCAAGATGGGGGTCCCACTTGGAGCTATAAACCCTGGACTCGTACAGAGCTCCTTTCAGTTGTAAAAGGCTTTCCAAAGCCCCGGGAAAATCCTACCAAATTCGCAGAGGAATTTTTGTTAGTATGTGACACCTATGAACCCTCTGAGGCAGACCTCCTGCAGCTGTGCAAGCTACTTACCCCTAGTGAGCATGAAAAATGGCTCTCAGCAGCAAATTGGCTCACAGCTGACCGCCACTCTACCTTACCAGACACCGGTCCTAATGCTGAATACCGGAAAAAGTGTAAGGAGCGAGCTAAAAATCTCTTTGAAGCCATCCCTCGAGTATGGACTCCTAAAACTAACTGGACGGCCATACACGGCTGTAAACAGCGACAGGGAGAACACCCGAGCGACTATCGCACCCGGCTAACTGACATTTTTCTGCAACATTCTGGTATACAGCAACCAGATAAAAATGGACAGGGCGCCCTGGCTAATGCGTTTGTTAATGGCCTCCTACCTGCTGTTGGCAACATGCTAAAACGAATAAGTGTTGGGTGGGAGACCGAAACCATGGACAAATTGCAAACAGTGGCAGAGCACTGCCAACGTACTTTAAAAGGAAAGGAGGAACAATCAGCTCAACAGTTAATGGCCCTGCAAATACAGCATTATTCAGGACAGGGCAAACAGTACCGGGGACGGGGAAAATACCAGGGACAGGGACGTGGTCGAGGGAGGGGCCGAGGAACTGGATTTTCGGGTTATGGGGATGTTTGTAATTACTGTAAGCAGCCCGGACATTGGAAGAACGAATGTCCAAGCCGGCCTGATAACTCTGTAAATAACCAGCTAGGCCCCTTGCCGGCACAGCCAGTCAGTCCCCAGCCTTACTTTGTCCCACAGCAATGACGGGACGCCGGGGAACCTCAGGAAATTTTAGCTCCTTTACTACCTCTCACTCCCACGGGTGAGTGTGTTTTGACTATTAATGATCTTTCTCTCCCTTTCCTGTAAATGATCTACTCCTCTGTTCCCCTTCGCTGTTTGCCTCAGAAACTGATTCTTTAGTGCTCCTGACTGCCCTAGCAAAGAAGGGTCACAAGGCTTCTCGCTCTAAACTACAGCTCTGTCAAGCCTCTGTCACATACCTTGGTTTTCTCCTCTCCCAGGGTTCCCGTACACTTTCTCCCGCCCGCGTCCAGGCTATCCTTAGCTTTCCCCGACCCCGCTCCCCACGCCAGGTCCGAAAGTTTTGGGGCATGGCTGGATTTTGCAGGCAATGGATTCCCCAATATGCCTCCCTTGCAAAACCTCTCCAGGAACTCACTCGAGTCTCTGTGCCTGACCCCATGCCGTGGCCCCCTGAAGCCGACTCTGCCTTTGTTTCCCTCAAACAGGGTTTGGCTTCTGCCCCCGCTTTAGGGCTGCCTGACTATTCTAAGCCTTTTACGCTTTTCTGCCACGAACAATCTGGGTGTGCACTTGGAGTTCTCACTCAGGTGCACGGAGACAAGAACCGCCCAGTGGCTTATTTCTCTGCCACTTTGGACCCTGTGGCCCGAGGCTTGCCCCCCTGCCTGCGTGCTGTGGCTGCCGCAGCGCGCCTAGTCGAAATGTCCGAATCCCTTGTCCTCCGCTCTCCTCTTACCCTCATGGTACCTCACTCTGTGGAAACCCTGCTGTTACAACGTAACACAGGCCACCTCTCCTCCGCTCGCCTTACCAGATATGAACTTTTACTGCTGTCAGCTTCGTATATTACCGTGAAGCGTTGTTCTCAGTTAAACCCTGCCACTCTCCTTCCCTTGTCTAATGACGGTGATCCCCACGACTGCCTTGCAACTGTCTCTGCTGTCACCGTCCCGCGCCCTGACCTCTCTGATGCCCCTCTCCCTAACTCTGACCTTGTTTTGTTTACTGATGGTTCCTGTTTTCGAGACAACCAAGGTCATCTCCTTGCAGGATACGCTGTAGTGTCACTCTCTGAAACCCTAGAAGCTGCGCCTTTACCTTCTGTAACCTCAGCGCAAGTTGCCGAATTAGTTGCCCTCACCCGTGCCTGCTTTTTGGCGGAGGGACGCTCCGCCACCATTTACACTGACTCCCGCTATGCTTTTGGGGTTGTACATGACTTTGGCACCCTCTGGCAAGCTCGGGGTTTCCTTACCTCCGCCGGTACCCCTATTAAGAATGGCCCCTACATCGCCGCTCTCCTGTATGCAGTTTTACTTCCGTCTGCCCTAGCTATTGTTAAGTGCCCTGGCCACTCGATGGCAGATACTGATGTTGCTAAGGGTAACGCATTTGCTGACGCCTCTGCTAAACATGCTGCTGCCATAGAACCTTCCCCAGATGCATTTTTGGGTTCCCTTTATGTTTCTATACCACCGCCGTCCCTCACTAACCTCACCCTGCTCCAAGACTCTGCCCCAGAAGCCGAGAAAGACTCCTGGGTTGCCCAAGGTTGCTCTCTACATCCTGATTCCCTTTGGCGTTCGCCTACTGGCGCCTTTGTGGCCCCCTTTTCACTCTACCCGTCTCTGGCCGACCTGCTACACGGTGTTTCGCATGTCGGAAAGGAGGGGATGGTCTCTGCTGTAACTAAGGCAGGATGGTGGGCCCCCCATTTCAGCTCTTTTGCAGCCCGCCACTGTGCCGCCTGTACCACTTGCCAAAGCCATAATATTGGTAAATCTGTAAAAGTGGCTCAGGGATTCCGGGGCCTGCCCCAAGCACCATTCTTGCATTGGCAACTTGATTTTGTACAAATGCCTAAGTGTCAACGATATGAATTTATTTTGGTTATGGTATGTTTATTTTCTGGTTGGATTGAAGCCTTTCCTTGTCGCAAGGCTGACTCACTGTCTGTTGCCAAATGTTTGTTAAATCATATTATGCCTGCCAAGGGAATTCCTGCCACTCTGTCCAGTGACCGGGGTACACATTTTACCGGACAAATCGTTCAACACCTGGATCGTATATTACATATCACACACCTGCTGCACTGTCCCTACCACCCACAAAGTGCAGGTGCTGTGGAAAGGCGAAATGGTGTACTTAAGAATAAGCTTGCTAAGATTTGTGACTCCACAGGGTTAAGCTGGCCAGCAGCTTTACCACTAGCCCTTATGGAAATGCGATCCACTCCATCCCAAAGGCATAAATTGAGTCCTTTTGAAATTGTTATGGGACGCCCTATGCGAGCTATGGCTACCATTACTCCAGTCCCAGACTTGAACTTGACTCACAGTACGCTCCTTCAATATTGCAAGGGATTAATGCAAGCCGTAAGTCACTTCCATTCACAGGTTCGAGCCGCCTGGCCGACGGAACCCACCTCTGACGCTTGCCACGACCTCGAGTCAGGTGATTGGGTCTACGTGCGGCACCATCATCGAAAACACGCCTTGGAACCCCGGTGGAAGGGTCCTCATCAGGTACTGCTTACTACCCAGACAGCTGTTAAACTATCTGGCATCGCAGCGTGGATACATGCTTCGCAGTGTAAGAAGACACCCTCCCCGGCGAACCAATCATCACCTCAGAACCGCGCAGAGTCAATTTTGACTCCAGAAAAAAACGTAGAGGAACAGCCTGCAATACCTTACAATCTACGCTCTCGTAAGGGTTGCCAGAAGCAGACGACGACCTAAAGCAAGGCCCGAGAAGGAGCAGTAGCGAGCCTAGCGCCTGCTGCCTGGTGGACATAAAACCGTGACTGCGGTTCCCTCAGTTGAGGTTGTCAGAACCAGAAGGGCCTTGCCTCCAACATGCGCCTCTGGTGGTGCCTGTTCCTCGGCTGCTGGTGTCTTAAGGTCTGGGGAGCCCACAATGACAATTCTTTTATCCAGCAGCAAGTGTGGATAGCTCAGACCCTTAATATTTCTAATTGCTGGGTCTGCAGCCACATCCCAGCCCACTCTCAAGCTGGTGTTCCTGTCCTGGCAATCCCACTCAATTCCCCAGACCTCACTGAAGGACCTCGTCCGTTTAACAAAACATGAAACAACAATGACACTTGGGAAGCAGTGGGAATAAATGTATCTAAATGGATAAGTGTGGTGGAGGGAAAAGGTCATTGGTGTTGGGTGTGTAATGGGACAGGGCTGGATCTGGGAAAAAGTTGTTGCCTTCAGCATACTGTGGCCAATGGTGTGTAGGATTATTCGAACAACACTAAAGAGTGGCGGGCTGGGTATGGGGATATGAATTTTTTTCTTAACCTGAAATCAAACAGAAAAATCAATCTCATGTTCCCCCTACAATAATCTTAGTAAAAACATTACAATTTTTCAATACCATGCAAAAAGGCTCCTAAAGTTACAAGCAATAGTTAAAATAATGGCAAATAAAACCAGAAAAAGTTTAAAAAGCCCTGGCCAAAAAAACAGGGGCAATCCGACAGATGGCCCTCCAAAACCGTCATGCATTGAACATAGTGCTGGCGGCCAAAGGAGGGACCTGTGCTGTCATTGGAAAAAAATGTTGTGTGTTTATACCTGACGACACCAATGAGGTAATAGATCGCGCTAGCCACTTAGAACAAATCGCATATCTTCCCCACAAAAAGCCGAGTTCTTTATGAAAGTGGCTAAGTAACCTGTTCAATTTCTCTGGCATAGAAAACTGGTTGTTTCAGGAAGCCCTAACTATCCTGTTTAAAATCCTAATGATTTTTGTATGTTTTCAGTTAATCTCCTGTTGTATCCAGAATTGTGTAAGGCAGGTCACCCAGGTGACTGCCCCAAAACAGAGTGCTAATATGATAATTTTAAATATCGCTAATAAACAAAGAGATAAAAACGGTTAATATGTAAAACCCAGTAATTGTTGGTCATTGCGTAGCTTGACCAAAAGGAGGGATTGTGAAAGTAGAATAAATTATATTGTAAAAATAGAATGGATTAAAGAAATGCTGTATGTTCCTTTAAGCAGGAATGAGGAATGTTGAAATATAGTTGTCAGGAAGAGAAACATTAAGATATAGAACAATGACTCGCACCTAAGCTAATGGTGGGACATTAGCAGAAAATTGCTAAGAGTTAATAAGGAAATAAAATGTGTGTCTGGCCCCAGAAAAACTTATCAGCTTTGCTTCCTTTGTTTTCTTGGGCCCCGTCTACACTACCCGCCGAAATCGGCGGGTAGCCATCGAACTATCGGGGATCGAATTATCGCGTCTTGTCTGGACGCGATAAGTCGATCCCCGAACGCGCTACTTCGAACTCCGGTACTCCTGCAGGGCGAGCGGAGTTACCGGAGTCGACGTGGGAGCCGCGAACTTCGATCGCGGCGCCGCGCGGACGCGAGGTAAGCGCGCCAAATTCGAACTAAGATACTTCGACTTCAGCTACGCGAATAGCGTAGCTGAAGTCGAAGTATCTTAGTTCGATCCCGCCCCTAGTGTGGACCAGCCCT